>JNEU01001026.1:0-72873 GCA_000697475.1 Lichtheimia corymbifera B2541
GTTTGTCGGGGCTTACGTTACCATGCGCATAAGGAAGATCATGGCACCTTATAGTCAGTTACACGGCAGCTACAACCATCATCTTTTGTATGCATATCCACGCTATCAAGTGCCACCTCACGTCCAACCATTCATCTTTGTCTCGTATCGATTTATCTTCCCCATTGGAGTAATTAGCAGTTTGCACTCAAAGTCATGCCCATTGTCTACCTTCTTGTAATTAAAGATGGATCGAAAAGATGCTTTTAAGAAAAGTGATTCGTTGATCTCAGGAACGAATGCTTGGTATTCCTTTGGATATTTTATCGGCTTCAATTGCTTGTAGGACATGATTATGTATCATTCGTCCACTCACCCACCACCATCCACACATCCCCTATCATTTTCACAACATGTGAAAAGGTGTGTTGTAGTCATCTATCTATTGTCTCCACTAGACTATTATGGTTGATGCCATCATTGCGAGTAATTGGTACATCCCATTATCTTTTCACGGTATTGCACGGATCAAATGCCATCTCTCATCCGCCCATTTACCTTAGCACAATGCATGCCAAAGGATCGAAACCGGTGATTGATCATGCTGTATCATCATATTATTATTTATGTGTGTATGGTAGTCTACCGGGAAACAAAGGGAATCGAAAATACTGGAAAGTTGTGGCCATACATCGCATGTCAATGTTAAAAGGAATTTGTTGGAAAGGGTTACGCTCATCATCAAACAGTAAAGAAGTGTATGCGACAACAATGCAGATGTCTTTGGAAGATTCCAGTGTTTTGTGTAAGGTTGATGCCTTTTTTGTGAATTAGCAGCTAACTCCATAACTCCTCACGTGATGCCTATTTTTTTAATTATATAGTTGTAAGATCATGATGCATATAGCCGTATTTTAATCCCAATGAATTCAACATTCTAATCGAATAAAAAATTGATTGGATATGGGCAACTTGACAAAAAAGTATGGGTATAGGGAAAACAAGTGGATTGAAACGTCTAGGTTTATTCGTGATTTAAGCCGCACTGACCACCACCTTTACAGAATGACCAGCAATAACAACCTGGTGTTCACCCAACGACTTGATACGGCCATCTTTGAATTCGACTGAATGCTTATCAATAGTGATGCCAAATTCATCCTTGAGCTTGCCGGCAAGATCATCCGCTGTTACCGATCCGAATGTGTTGATGCTGTCTGGAACCACGGCACGCTTGAAGTCCAAAATGCTTATGCTAGAAAGTGTAGAGCCCAAGTTGCTAGCATGTTCACGTCGTCGAGCTGCTTTGGCAGAGGATGCCTATCCAATGGAGAAATACAACGCAAATCAGCATATATATGTATCATTTTACACCTTTCCAAAGTAACCTTATCCTGTTGAGCTGCCGATAACTTGTCTTGCTCCTCCTTTTGACGATTACGTGGCCCTTGATGCATATTGATATAGTTTGCCTTGCCAGCAGGATACAGAACATTTCGCATCAATCCAGCTGGGTTATCCATTAGTAGCTTGCACAATGAGGTATTGCTTTTGTATCACTTACGACGGACAGCAACAACATCGCCTATTCCATATAGCTCCTATTAGAAACACGCTCACTCATGCTAGGATAGATAAAACACATACCAGCAACACCTACACCCGGCACATACTCATGCAGTTCTACTTGAATGGAAGGCTTCTTGTGTGCAGCTCGCTGTCAAGGGTTGGCGATTAGCTACAATAAACTATACACTGTGCCATTAGCTACCTTAGCAATGATAATGGGCTGGCGGCGAGCAGCTAGTTGACATCCTCGAGTCCAAAGGAACATTCCGGAATGAAGTAGGTTGGCAGGGGTTGAAGAGCAATGGAATTAAAAGAAACAGTGGCTTCGCAAAAGACCTCCGCCAAATGAAGGAATCACATGACCCACGTCTTACAATATCATAAGGATGGCCTTTATTACTTTATTACATCACCAGCGACATTGCCTAAGAGAGGATGCAACACTCATCAACGCCAATGTCTGTTATGGTTCTCTTTCCATCTAAATTTATTATGATGATTTGTTGGTTGCAAGTGGACAGCAAGCATTTTCAATACAGGAATCCCCTTCGCACCGCAACAAGCAGGCTGATTCACTTGCTTTAAAGGACTATAATAAAGACATAGTAAATTAGACATGTGCATTAGTAGTACGCTCCTTCCCATCGACGCTTTACCAAGGTATCGGTTTTTTCGGTGTATGTCTCCCGAGAGGAAATCATTGATGTTGATGAGCTCAAAGATTTGTCATTGAGAAATTCAGGTTGAATAGTAGCTGAATGAATACCACGCCTATGCAGCAATTTACGCAGATCGGATGCTATAACCATGTAATCTGATGGTGACTTGAGTAAAACGTGAAGCGAAGCAATGTGCTTTGTATCTGATAGCTGCCAAATATGTAATTCATGGACCGATAGAACCTCTTTCAACTTTAAGACAGTCAATATCCACTATTCATCTCTCTAGAACCATCAAAAGAGACCATGTACTTGCCTGAGAAATGTCATTTCGAACATCATCAATGGCTATGCTGCTAGCCTGGAGTAGAATATTGCTTGTTTCTCGAACTAAAAGCACATCATTCATGAATGGAAGTCCTTAGTACAAGAACACCTTTCCCCCTCCTTGTGTTACCCAAAGGGATGGCAGCTATGAAAAGCAGAATCGCAATTACCAGACTATATATTATATGCGTGTACATCCATGCAATATGTATGTTGAATAAGCCCCCGATCAAGTACCATATTTAGCATAATTTACCTCACAAGAGCATCCATGTAGAAACGCCAACTGAAGTCTGTCAGCCACACAAACAGTGCGGTCGCAATAACTCCAAGGTTGCCTAGTGCATCCCCCATAACATGCAGAAATATCTATGCGTGGTGTATCAACAAACAAATAAAATCCGGACTAAGAATAGCTGCATTTTTTACCCCTTTCATATTCAAGTGACCTTGTTTCGGATGATGCTCGCCTTTTTCATAGTATGTCTCATTTTCATCATGATGATGCCCATGTCCATGCCCGTGACCATGCCCGTGCCCGTGTTCTACAGTGGCTGAATGTTTATCTCTAGGTCCTGTTGCCAATGCCGGTATCCATACCTCTGAAAAGGAGTAACCCTATAATATTTCCACCAAGTCCGGCACATGCCGTAATAAGGACCAGTTTAGGATTGGTAATAGGTTCTGGCGAAACGAAACGTTGGATGCCTTCAATGACGATCATGACACAAAGGGCTATTAAGAACGCTGCATTAAATAACGCGCCAAGTATTTCTGCACGTTGCCATCCATATGAGTATTTGGGATCAACCTCCGTTTTTGATACCGCCTTTATAATAATGATACATGATAGCAAAAGGTGTCAGAAGGAGGGTAGGGTGTAATAGATGATGCAGCTTACCCGCATAGCCCATAAAGCGACAGCCAAACTAAGCATGTCACTCAGCATATGGAATGAATCAGCTACCTATTGATGTATAAAAAGTTATTGGCAAGGACAACCATGCTTTAGTGAATAGTGGGATCATGGTCACATACTAGGGCAAGAGAACTGGCATAATAACCGACAGCAATTTCTGCGACAAAAAAGGTAGCATTGATGCTTAGCATGAGCGAGATTCGAGCTTGTCGTCCTAAACGTTTCATAGTAATAAAAAGACAAGCCAAACCAGGGCAAGCGGTACGAAAAGGGTGGAGGAAAAAGGGGAAAGATATGAGAAAGAAAAAGGGAGGAACGAACGAAGCTCGACAACATGCATAACACCAAAACGTCGTCGTTGTTGTTGTTGTTGTTGAAAAGTAAACTATCCCCCTTCTCCTGAACCACAGTCCCAGGAACGTCGGATCGCTTTCGACTTTCCGAGACCTTGATTACATGTACATTTCTTACGATCATGTAATTGCTGTAGCATGATATGAAGAGAAAGAACCCCCGGTTGCACTACATTTGCATATAACACCTAAAAAGGTAATCAGATATGTCTTGAGACTACCATTAAAGTTGGGCCGAAGATTGAAATATAAGCGACGGCGAAAAAAAAGGCATTTAATACATGAATGGAAAAGTAAATATCATCCTTAAATAAAAAAGAAAGCGATAGACACGAGCAATGTAAGGTGGGTGCCCGACTTTATTTTTTCGGGAAATAAAGTACAAAAACTGATGTATCGTCAAGGGCATAGTTACAAGAAAAACCGAGGGGAGAAGGAAATACAGCAGTAGAAATGAAAAAGATTCTTGCAGTTGTGTTTGGAGGGGTGTTTGGGGTAATAATAGAATTCGGGATGGAAGATAGAATAGATATCATAGACCAGATGAGAGGCGGATAGGGTATTGAATGGAAAGAGGCGGGTTAGAATGACGAGGTGGTAGTATCGAGGCTACTTTCCCAAAACATTTGCATTTGACGTAGCTGATGGGAGCTCTTTTCATCCAGATCATCAAGACCCCACATGATTTCCTTGACTCGTTCTTCCACTTCACCTTTTTCGAGGACCACTGCATCATCATCATCCTTTTCTTCCAAGAACTTGTTTATCCGTCGGATATCTTTACGGACCTCGTGTACGGTCTTGGCAATTGATCTCAATCGCAAGCTCAGTTCTTGTACTTGTCTCTTGCTGACGTACATGATTTCCTTGAGTTCTTCGAGAGACTCGGCCATTGAAGTGGTTTCAATATTCAGCTTACGAATGGCTGGAAGTGGATTTTCATACAAGTAGGTTTGATCATGCAAAGTTGCTTTCACCGAAGAAAATAAGCCTTCCAATTCGCGTATGGTATCAGCGTTCATCCAAATGAGATCCTTTCTTATAGAGCTGTCGACGTTACGCAAGTAACTGGTTTGTCGTTCACGATCCCTCGAGCGATTTTCCACGAGATTGGCCACGGATGTAATAACGAGTTCCAAAGGAGGAGCAAACGAGTTGTTGCTATGGTGACTTTTCTGTCGCATATCATCAGCTTGCAACATGTTGAGTAAGCGCTTATGTAAAGTCTTTGTTTCCCAAACGGCGGTGTTGAGTTCTTCCAATTGTCGTCTTAGCAGTTCGAAAGGATCATCATCTTCAGCATCCAAGGAAGACCAAGTAGAAGAAAAAGAGGAACGACGACTACGACCATATGCACTTGTAGAAGTACTCATAGCAGAAGACCATTGCTGAAGAGGAGACGCGATAGGGCTGGTTTGTTCTGCAAAGGCTGGATCCATACCTCGGGGGAGTCGGGTGACAGGATCGTCGTCCACTCCGACCAACTTTTGCAGGTCGACCATGGAAGGTTGGATAGGCTTGCAATAAGAAGGAACGTCGCAAAGTGAGCTCGACAAGCTTCTATTCATGGCCATCGATGCTAGCTTGCTGTTGCTTTGACTATGGCCCGTAGATGGTGGAGGAGAAAGAGGTGGTCCATTGGTAGCAGAATGTAATTCAGCAGCAAGAGATGAACCCAAAGGTGCTTCCATAAAATAACTCTTATCGAGCAGTTCATCTTCTAACGTTTGTTCAGCAGCGAATGCATCATGTTCGAACAGGGAATCTGCAATGTGTGTTTCAGATGCCATGGGTCGGAGGAAAGCGAGGCGCTGGGTATAGACAAAGAGAGCGAAAGTAAAGAAAAGAAGGAGACGAAAACAGGTGTTGGTGTTTGAAAATCTTAGTGACACTCTCTCTCTTAGCGTAAAAAGTCACATGTTACCAGCAAAGTGGCTGTTGGTTCATCTCAATATGCAAGAAGGGCATCGATGTCTTTTTAAAAAAAGGTGGAGGATGATTCATAAATGACATTTGTAGCATCATCATCATCATCATCATCAGTGTAGGGCTTAGCAATATTCCATAGTTGATGATGAGGAGACATCTCCTTCTCAATCTACCCAATATCTACTCTTCTCTTATCCTTCATCATAATACAATATGCAAGCAAGGTGTATTTCCCCAATAGACTAAGCGACAATACAGCACACAACAATATAAACTATTCTTTTCCAAAGAAAGGTACACTTGTTCACCAAGGTTAAAGTGGATAAAAATAAGGATTCATCTATCTTTGATGAACGACGGGTAACGTACATTGAATGGATTGATAGCAATCATGATTTTCTACCGCTAATTGCCTCCACGTAGAGCCAAGACCAAATGCAATACGGAGCCACCAACAATAGAGTATTCGTTTGCAGTCATTTCATCAGCCCTAGATGAAAATGTATCAGCTGGTCTATCCCAAAGACCATATAAGAATATTACGCACATCTGTTTTCCACTAAAGATCAAGCGTTGTTGCTGGGGAGGGATGCCTTCTTTTTCCTCGACACGCTCCTTGATGCGCGAAATCTTGTCGGTGGGTTCAATGTCGATATCAATCTAAGAGCCAGCCAATGTAAGACTCAGCCCTATCATTCCATAAAGAAATAAACTTGCCTCCTTGCCAGTAAGAGTCTATCACATAGTGTCAGTATTGGAGATGTCTACAATCACCTACTCAACATGGCTACTTTACCTTGACCTTGATTAGCATTTCGGAAGAGACGTGTATGGAGCCAATTTACAGTGCACGGCGAGGAGGTATGACGCTAGTAGTCCGACTCGCCGCAGTTTAAAGTTTACTGACATAGAACAAGCGTGTTACAGGCATCATTCCGTTCCATCCATGGCTAATCCACAGCTGTCGTCTACTATTACTAAGCGACCATGGGCGGTGTCAGGGGAATATGGCATATATGGAGTATCATCAACCTTTGCCAACGTAGTTAATCTCTTAGATAGATGTTAGCTAAAGTCATCAAAATAAAGCCATGTCATACATACATAGCATCAGGAGACTAGATAGGCCTTTGGATGAGTAGAAAGTTGTTTGTGGTGACGCTCCCCTGGAAGCATATGCATAATGAAGGTGTCGTTGACGGGTTGAGCACATGGATGGAATCATTACGTTTATTACCGGGATAAAAAAGGCTGACCACATTATGCTATTAAGTATGGATATAAGGGCTGGCATATCATTTTACAGGAGAAGAATGCTTTATTCGTCAATCAGGTACGGTAGCCAAACAAAACATGGTCTTGCTTGCTATTAGCAATGATTTTCCGTTTTGGCTCCATATTAATTTGCGAACGTCAAAATTGGCTGCATGTAAAAGAATGGTATAAGCGCTTGCTGATAAAACGAGATTCGGGTTCTTTTGTACTCACATGCTTTGATTGAGAGATTTTTCGAATGAGGAGGCTGTCTCTTGATCAACAGGACATGATTACTACCACAGCTTGTAGCCAACGTATCCGGATCTTGAGGATTCCAGGTGATTTGTCGAATAACTTGTTGATGTATCACCACCAAACGGCAGGACATATGAAGAACATCCCATAACCATAGCGCTGTTGGCATGCTATCTATGTAAACCATTTTTACGTTACTCGTGCGTCGTATATATATATATATACCCTAGACCAAGCGACGTACCGTCGAATGTGCACAAGTAGTGGCCATCAGAGCTGAACTGGCAAACGCTGACGCCTACTTTGGGGTTGGCTGTATTATAATCTGGGCGCACCACGGGTATATCAAGCGGTCGCCGTGATAACGGGTAAACTACCGACAAAGCATGATTAATATCCTGCACATTTTTGGGGCTTTCCATGACATCTTACAGCTTGGATTGTTATCTGTACGCTTTGATGAAGAATCAGCTTGGTATACGAAGGCCTGATAACCCGATTAGTGTGCTGTATTGTTATCCATCGCTTCCACCAAAACTCACCTCAGTATCCGCTTGAAGCAATGATGTTTCATGAGAGAGTGTTCCAACAATTTTCCAATCGGAGGTGCGTAGGAGGCGTATCTAGACACTTTATGTTAATGTGTATGCATCGCTAGGTTGCAGGGTTATACCTTTCGATCATAGCCACCGATAGCCAATATGCGTGAATCAGGACTACATGTAATGCTTTTTATTCCCAACCCATCTTCACAAGTTTGGTATGAAGCCTCATATCCTCCATCAGGCCGATAAATGAGAAGATTATACTAGAATAGAAAGATCAATGCTGTGATCTCACGCAAACAAATGGATATGACTTACATATAATGAGTGATCCCAGACCACCAAATATTTTCCATCCGGGGTCCAGCATAGGCCAGCAAGATCGTGCGTGTTTGTTGCAAAATGATGAAGTAAAGTAGCACCAGAGGATGTGTATATGCCAATGTAATCCTTTCCTTGACCCAGTTCAGCGATGGCAATGTATCTACCATCAGGGCTAGGCTCACACCCTTTGTCATAGAATTTTGGATGCTTGATGTATCGGACTTGTTGATCCAGCAATAGCCACACTGACAAGCGCATCTTTTCAGAATGATTAACCTATTCATCCATGGATACGAATCAATCCAGCACCATGCTTACATTTTGGTCTGAGCTACAAAGGATGCTAGACGAGTCAGGGCTCCACCAAACGCGACGTATTCCAGGCTCCATGATTTGACCACGCCAATGGGTATCATCCAGCGACCACGCTTCAACAACAGCTTTATCAAAGTTGGCGGTACAAATACACGTTGAATTCGGTGACCAAGCAAGATATTGGGCGGGAAAAGTGCATTGGAACACATGAAGGACTGCTGGTTCAATGCCATTGGTTCGAATCACAAGACGGTCGTTCGTGGCAACTGCAATGTAAGTTCCATTGGGAGAGAAGGCACAATGGTGCGATGTGTACAGGTGGCTCGTGTTCATGTAAAAAGAATGCTGAGACTCGTGCCACAGTGGCTGTTATCTTTTTAGGCGGGATGAAAAGAGAGAACCAAGTGTCTACTTTTTGCTGTCAGAAAATAATGCATCCATCACCAATGATACCACTCTGTTGCCTAGCGCCAGAAAGTGGTATCATATGCTCTTTGTTTCTTTCGTACAATGACCCTCTTTTATTGAGGCACACAATAAATGGCATTTGTATTATCTATAAACGAAACAATCAAATAGGCTAAAGGTCGCTTTATTATGCGAATGCTCTTGTCAACTCTAATAGATTAAATATCTTTTCCCCAATCATCCATCTCTTCGATCACAGTAACCGTTGTTAATGCTGTGTTGGACTTGAACTCAGTTACATTCGATTCCTTTTGCTTTTCTTCCGAGTCATCTGGTGTATCGTTGTCTTTTCCAAATAGTGTTATTTCTTCCTCATCCTCGCTGGGGTGTTCTCCTAAGTAGAATGATGTGTTACTGAATCAGTCTTTACCAAGCTCACTGTTAACAAACCTTTGATCATAGCCTGAAGAGCCGCCATTTTCTCCTCGACCTCCCTCCTTCGTTCAGCTCGTAAAATTGCTCTATCTTTGATCTTTTCTTGTCGTAACCTTTCATCATATTTCTCCTTTGCTTTTCTTTTTCGTTCTTGCTTCCGTTTCCGAAATCCCGTCAAAAAGTCTCTAAGATCCACAATCAGCATTGACCCCATGCTAGATAGCAGACAACCTACTTTCGCGATGCAGGATCGAACTCTATCGATTCGACAACCTTTTCCTTTTTTCTCCTCTTTTTAGCATAGGCTTTCGCACCAGCTGTGAGAATCTCGGTATTGGATATCTTGGGAGGCATTATATAAAAAAAGCTATACTATTCAGCCCGCATGACAAAAGGAGTGGATATCAGCGAACACTCAGAAACAAGTCACTCTTCAACACTACTTGAAACCACCTTTTTAACTAGTCTTTTTCTTATCAACCCACGATGTCTTATTGTTTGAACATAAAAAAAGATCATTGTATTCCAAAGTATCAGTCTTTTGCTGTGGCTGTGGTGGAGTTTTCAAGTGATTGTTGCTCACGTTGGATGGTCTCTATGCAGTAGTACTAGCTGGTTGCTTATTCCATACCATCATTGTTTGATTGTAGAATCTTGAGATAGTAGGAGTACTCATGGTGTATGCAAACTGGGACTTTTATTTGCGAAGGACATCTAGCATATAGTACGTGGAAAAGGGATGCTGGGAATTTGCTTGAGTAAGAAAGGATGATGCTTGGGTCGGAATACCAACACGATGGCATGTATTTGAACGCATACGCTGCTCTACTTTTCAAATACAATCATATTAGCAAGAGATATTAATCTATCAGTTGCATGAATAGCATTGTGGTACAATAGACGTCGTGTTTGCGACCTATCACGTGATCAAATGCAAAGTGATGTTTTCCCGACTGACAAATGGTTGGGTACCAGGTTGCTCTTTTTCTGGCCAAAAGGTCTCAATCAGAATGGTGTTGTATTTCGAAAGCAAAGGTAAACTACTAGCCAATCTAAACCATTCGGAACCAATTCTCATGCCATGTTGCTTTCTAGTGGTAGATCCTCCTGTTACGATTTATATGGGCAAGGACAAGTTTGAAAGTAGGCTATCCAAAAGACCCTCTCTTTTCTCCTGGTGTTAACGATATTTCTAGATGAAGACCTTATCAAGTATGGGTTTCCTGAAGATGTCTGGTAACTTTTTTTTGGCGGGGGGCGGTGTAGCGTATCCATGGAGATGTCATGCCAACGATTTTCTGCTCTGTCTGTCTATCTCTCTCAATAGGGTAAGGCTCAAGAACAGGGTTGTATCATAATAAGGTACCGAGTTTTTTTTACACGCGTTTATAGTTTCACGTGGACAAATTATCTAGTGCGCACGTTTATGTTCGATTGGAACCGGGTCAAACTTGGGATGATATTCCAGCCGCTGTTGTTGAAGACTGTGCACAGCTAGTAAAGGCCAACAGTATCGAAGGCAACAAGAGGAACAACATCACCGTGATATATACTCCATGGGACAATTTGAAAAAGACACCCGGGATGGAAACTGGCCAGGTCACCTTTCACAACCATAAGAAAGTACGACGCGTGCATGTAGAGAAGCGGATCAACGAGATTGTCAACCGGTTAAATAAGACCAAGCAAGTGCGTGAAGTGGATTTGATGCATGAAAAGATCCAGCGAGAAAAGATTGATCGTAAAAAAGCACGTCAAGATGAATTAGTGATGGTTTGTAGATTGGGGGAAAGATAAGCAATATGCAATGTATTCATGTGGATCATTTACATAGAAAGAAGAAGCAAGAAAATTGGCTGAAGAAAAGAGAAAGGCTGAAAAGGAGATTCAAGATATGTTTGATGAAAACAAAATGCATAGCAATTGGCGAGAACATGAAGTGGAAGATATCAATGCAGCTGAGGAAGATTTCATGTAATACAATAAAAGAGGTTTTACCATTGCAATGCTTTATTTTCTTTGACAGGACAAGAATCAGATGGAACTGGACAAATATTGAGAGTAGAAATCCCACCTCCTGAACGACCCCCTTTCTCTAATGCAAATTCCCAATAATGTAAAGTGCACATCAGCACAGGCCCGATCTCTGGAGGATACTCGTCTTCAGCTATCTCGCCCAAGTAGCTTAAATCTGCTCCTGCATGTGGACAATATCGATCAGCTGTATATTTACGTCCATCGCTCAAAGTCAGTAGTATCCGTTCGTTGTCAGATGGATCCACTTCAATTGTTGGTTCTTTTTTTGCATCATCAACATCATCATTCTTTTCATCAGTGGACACCGTGCCTGAGACCGGCTCTTGTTTTGTTGGCTGTGGGGGTTGTTCCTGCGTCGCTTCTCTTGATAAAGACTGAGTGCCGGCTGGTTTCTCTTGTTCTATGGGTTGCTGATTGACGCTCGATTCATTGCCATTCTCTGGTTCATTGACTCGCTTGTAACGTATAGTGGGAACGAACATTTGTCATAAGAAAGCCACATCTCCGCCGATCATTTCAAGATCTACTAATATAAGATTGGGCTATAATCAGGTGACTTTGATGTAGATGGGGTGTGAGAGAAGGGATTGCGACTTTATTGTAGCGTTTTTACACAATGACATAAAGTTGGGTATTGGATCAAGGCTTTGTAGTTGAAGAAGAGATGTTTTCAGATGTTAATGATGATGCTGGGGTGAGTAAGCTATCTGCCGTTGTACGCCTCCTTTTTGTAGGGCTTGCTACTGAATCCGCACTCTGACCATCCTCAGAACGTACGTCGTTTGTATCAGATTCCTCATCACTCAAAAGTTGTTTGACTTGTTCACGCCCTCGTACTACTGCTCCAGCTGAATGTTGACCTGCATTTGATAAAAGTTCTCCCTGGAGACCCAAATTTTCCTTGCCGATCAATGACTGATGCACATGCTCAATCGATTTGAAATATTTGACCGTCTGCCATTCTTGAGTTAAATCCCCCTTTCCAGATCTTCAGCCCAGTCGATATATTCCTATCACTCACGTACCTTAACATGTAATTCCAATGTTGCATCTTCATCGCAGACGATAAGTCCTTTTGGGTGCATTTGGATAGCTGATACAGTCCACATATGGTTGACACCTTCTTCAACACATTTTGCTAGAGCAATACTACACAACAACGATATGAATGAGAAAAAGGGGAGCACCTTTGGAAAAGAAAACTTCACTCTCTTACCTCTTATGGGCACCTGTAATGATAATACATACTTCACGGGCATCCATGATAGTCCTAATGGGTCATCATGTGAGTAAATCCATTGTTTCATAGGAGAACGCATAGTCGATACATACGCTACACCGACAGTTAATGCCAATTTCGGAACTTTAGTAATGTCACCATCGAAGAATCTTGCATTGGCGATGATTGTTTCATAAGCTAAGGTCTTGACACGGGTGCGAGAAGTAAGAGATGATCCCGGTTCGTTGAATGCAATATGGCCATCAGGTCCTATACCACCAAGGAACAATTCGATACCACCATGAGCTAGGATAGAAGCCTCGTAACGTCGACATTCCTCATCCAAATCTGCTGCATTGCCATCGAGTACGTGGATATTTTCAGGTAGAATGTCGATATGTTGAAATAGATGAGTCCACATGAAGGAATAATAGGATTCAGGATGGTCGCTGTTATCCGTTTATGCAACAAAAAAAAATAAATGTGTGTGTGAGCATTTTCTCTATCACTATGGGAACCCCAAGTCGGAGGGAACGAATAGCCCATTGACGCATGATCCTTACCGCGGAATACCCACGTATTCATCCATATTGAAGGTAACCACATTTTTGAAGGATAATTCCCCAGTCTTGCAAAAGTCGGCTAAGCGTCGATAACATCCAATCGGTGAAGACCCTGTTGGAAGGCCGAGTACAAAAGGTCTTTCCTTGGTAGGTTGAAACTGCTTGATTCGTTCCTTGATGTAGTGTGCTAATGAATACCACTCCATGAGTGCCAGTTATTTCATAATGGACGTCTCTCCGTACCTATCCAAGAAGATACTTCTTCGTAATCTTGTCGAACAACAAGTCTCATTAAGTATAAGCAACTGTGTATATAGGAGAAAAGTAGGTGGAAGAAACGCTTGTTCCGCGGAATTGGTGAGCTCGCGTTACTAACTGTATTTGCTCCGTTTGAAAAACCACTACCACAGGCTATAGTGAACCCTATATCGTTTATTGTTTATCGATGTTTGATCAATCATGATACCAAAAATATAAAAGTCACTACACCACCATCATCATTGCTATCAATTTGGTCTTTTAAAATGCTGTACAAGTAGCGGTTGCTATGGCAAGGGCACCTTTATGTTTATTTATTGCTCTGTTCAAGACTCTTAATTCTGTTTTCCAGTTGTGTGATTTGATCTTCAGCCTCCTCACGATATTCTTGATATTCTAAATGTTGCCAAAGTAGTTGCCAAGCTAGTGCTGTAGCCGATGCCAGTACTGTGCACTTGACGATGGGCGTGCCGTATCGATAATAAGCCGATCCTCCTCCATTCACCGAGGAAGCGGAATAGCATCGCTTTTGAACACCTTGTCGTATAACCGATCTGAACAACATTGACTGACTAGCTGTATGGAATGGGTGAATCTGTGAGCTTCCAGGTGCAAGTAGTAGTAATAGTAATAGTAGTAGGAGTAGTAGCAGCAGTAGTAGTACCTAGCCTTGCAACAAGAAAGAAAAGACTTGCGGGACTTGGAATTCTTTACGCGTTCAAGTTATCAACCCCAGCATTAATGGATGATGGTGGACTCCCTTGCCAGATTGAAGACAGAATATAAAAGAGATAGGATATCGAGTTCTCAAATAATAGTAAACATGATGTGCTTTATCAAGTATTGTTATCAATGAAGTCTGCTAGTATGCTGTTCTGAAAAGTGGTAAATAGTAGCCGCCGCACCCGAGAAATCCCAAGTTGTTGTCAGCTGGTGAAATAAGGAAGGAAGCGGGGTGTTCACTTTGCTGGATCCACAACCAGAACAACTCATTGACGATAAACCTCCAATGAAGATCCAGTGCCTTGATTTCGCTAATGGCTCCTCAAAGACTTTCCTTCTTCGAACACACCAGAATACCATTCTCTTCAATTGTCCATTGGAAAGTCGGCTACTTGAAGAATTACGGGGTTCCTCGCGTCCACCTTCGCTCTCACAATCCTCGTCCTCCTCACGACAAGCACCAGTCCTAGGATCGATCCTGTCGACATTCACCAATGCTCATAGTAAACGACTGCTTGATATGGAATACACGGCAGCACAATCCCAGGCTGAAAGTATTAGCGTGTTCAGAACAGCCAACCTGGATCTTGTGGATATCAGCAATATCGATGTCGTTATTATTGCCAACAGCGACATGATGCTTGGTCTACCGTTCTTGACTGAGTATCTTGGTTACAAGGGAAGGATTTATGCAACAGCACCGAGTATAGAGTTTGCAAGGTCTGTGTTTGTGATTTGTGTATGTGCATCGTTGATATCAAAGTGCTCATTTTATGCATGTCGATGGTTTAGACAGCGGATGGAGGAATTGATCGCTTATCATGGAACATCGGGCACGTATACTCAGCCAGGCTCGTCAATTGGAAGCATGCCTACAGGCACTGTTGCAGAAGGATGGCGTTTCTTGTACACAATGAATAATGTTCGCGCATGTCTTGACAAGGTGCAATCCGTTGGTTATTTGCAAGAGATTGTATGTATATGCTTGCTTGTTTTTCTTTTGGCTCTCGATGTTAATCCTCATTTATATTATATTTAGTCACTTTTCTCAGCTCTCAAATTTACGGCACACAGCTCAGGCTATGCATTGGGAGCAGCAAATTGGGTTCTTGAAGCTAGTGAACGCAAGATCGCCTTATTATCAACTTCGAGCGCTGTTCCAGATCGACATCCACAACCCTTTGATCCTTCAGCTTTCAACAACGCAAACGTGATTCTTGTCAGCGACACCCGGAGTGAGATACCAGGCGATAGGGTTGATTTGCTACATATACGTGAAAGGATTAAGGCTAGAGCAGGTAAAGCAAAAGAATATATCATTGACTCTTCTGTTCATTAATGACATTTATATAGGATCGGCGCTTCATACAAGGCAAAATCTCTTATTTCCTATATCAACAACGCGTGCTTTATTTGACATTCTGGAGGATTTACGGATATACTTTTCAGCAATGGGCTTAGAAGCTAGCACGGATGCTGGTTTTCCTCATATCTACGTATTAAGTCCTGTATCGAAGATGAGCCTTGAATATGCCAACATTTGCGGTGAATGGTAAGTTGTACACTTATATGACGCGGAATGCCTTCTTATACAAATTTTTGCAGGATGACACCTGATCACCATGTTAATCTGTATGAAGCGGTGGCTCCTTTGGGATATGCAAAGCTGGTCAAGTCAGGGGTGCTGAAGGCTATCAAATCAGTTGCATCCACCCCAAATGTAAAATATGACCTTGAAGAACCATGTATCATGTTTGCTGGTGACTACACATGCCTTGCACGAGGGCCTATCGCCTCACTTTTGAGAAACGGTTCAAAGAATAGTAATACCCTGTGTGTGATTACAGGTAAGTGGATTGCTTTTAAAGAGCATATCGCTGGAATACTAACGTCAAATGGTTAGAAAAAGATACCCCCACACTATCAGATATTGCCATGCCTATGGAGACGATCATTTACGATCCACGAATGAGTTTATTGGATATGGCTTCGTCTATTATAACGCACAATCAAGCAATTCCACCACAGCATATCATCATCCCCAGCGCCCTGGAATCCATGGAAGTCAAAAAGGAACTTGAGCAGATACTTGGCAGCCATATCCATGTGTATAGCCCTGGCGAGATACTCAACATCGAACTTGATCGTCCTTGGGAAAAACTGATGATCACTGAAGAGGTAAGTCACTAATAAAAAAGAGTATGCATACGGCGATCTTGATACGATATTATATAGCTCTCATCCGACATATGTCTTGAACCATTCCCACTCAATAACAGCATTGCGTGCGCCGGTGTTATGGGAGAAGTAGTACTCTTCAATAATCGTCTCGAATTACGTCCAGTGACATCTTATTTTGATCAAAACTTTGGGCGAGAATGAAGAATAAAAAAGATGCGATGGTTTGACAAAATTGGCTTATAATGTTCCATTCCCTCATACCTCGGGTTGCCCTTTTCACCCCGCTTATCTCGCTATGTCAGCTTTATTTCCTCTCCAGCTATCGTCTCTGGCACCTATCCAGGACACCCCTCAACAGGCTTTATTATCCAAGGCCGTCAAGCAATGCATCGAGTCGCAATGCGACAAGCTGATTATGGTCATCCGCTTCGAACAAGCCATTTCCAATATCGACGCTAAATGGGGCCAGTTGCAAGCACTACTTTGCTCACTCTATGTCACTCAACTGCAGGCTTCATATGCCATGGAAAAGCCGCTGTTTGATTTCACAGTTGTATTTGAATCATGGGCAGGATACAACGTGGGATTGAGACCTGATTTGAAAATGATATTCACCACCACTACCCAAGGTAATATGTAAAGCAATAATTGAGGTAAATAATATGCATATTCATTCAGTGAATAGATCTCAACGAGGCGCAAAAGTTGAATACAGAGAGGCAGAAGCATGATATCCAAACTATGGAAGTTGTGACCTTGACCTTGCCAGGATACATTGATCAATCCATCCAACAAAGCACTCAAGATGTTACGGAGAAACTCGACGCGTTCGACCGTGTGGCAGTAGGCGGAACTTTTGATCATTTGCATGCTGGCCATAAGATCTTGCTTACAATGACAGCTTTGCTTGCCAACAAGAGCGTGGTAGTTGGTGTAACAGGTGAGCTTAGATGATGATTTCATGTTTGACATACATACTCACACGTTGGATAATTCAATTAGACGATGTCATGCTCCAATCCAAAAAGTTCCATGACCAAATCGAATCCATTGACCAACGCATCAACAACGTGCGAGCTTTTCTTGACACCATTCGACATGGACTTATATTTGATATTGTGCCGATAACGGATCCATTTGGCCCAACCATTACCGATTCTACAATCCAAGCGCTTGTGTGTTCGAAAGAAACAGAAAAAGGAGGAGATGCAGTGAATACTGAACGATCAAAACGGGACTTTCCGCCCTTAGCACTACGGCTCATTGATGTCATTTCATCGGATAAGGTGTCTATAGCTGGTCAGGACATGGTCGATCTCAAGATAAGTTCAACTTGGATTAGAAAATATATAGCAGAGCATGATCAATAGTATAGATGATATATTTTATTGTACTAGTAAAGTGTCATTACTATGCTTACTTTAATGAAGACTTCCTTGACATGTCATTTGCATATATTGGCCAGTAAAAGTCACGTACGTTGCAAGCTTTCATCGTCCTCATCTAAAAATGGTTACAAACTTTGATTGTGATTATCATTATCATGCGTGGCCTTACATGATAGCAAACAACAACAACGATTCGCTCATAAAATTCATTGTCTTCTATTAATACGTCATAGCCATTCGCATCGAAAAATGACATATGGCTGTGACACCATGCTTCAATGATCTACTAAAGGGTACGAGAGTGGTCGTTGCATTCTATCCATTTCGGATGATATCTTCCTTATAGCAGTAACAAGGAAGCAGAGCATGTAATATTGTTTCTTGCTTCCAAAACAAAATTCATCCTAGGAGGTCAGGAGGAAGTCATTTCGGCGATCAAATACGTGGCTATCCAATCTTTTGAATCGGGTATCCCTTTCGAGAAAGTGGCTCGAGTCTATTTACCAACATTTTCATCCTGATTGCACCTTCTTGAAATCTACCGTCATCTACGTCATTGAACCATTGGTGGTAAATTGCCCCGTTTATTCACGTTTATATAATGGCGCGCTCAAATCGAGGTATAGTGTATATAAGGTCAATATCTATTTTACATGTTTTAACCTGGGTCGCAGTAACCAACTCGCCACGGCTCGGAGGGAGCCGACAAGCACCCGATACACGATGCTTCAAAGTGCTTGGATTGCGGACAAATACAGTTGCTGCCAGTATTCGTGATGTATTCCAACGCTGGGGAACAGTGGAAAGAGTGGAACTCAACTTGGATGAAAACGAGATGCCAGATGGAACCGCTATTGTTCTATACAAGTACGTAGGTTATTTTTTAATGAATCAATCGTGCATCGATTCCTGATGACTTTTCGTAGACATCGCCCTTATAAACTCGAATTTACACCGAATGAAGTGTCTATCGACAGAAAACCGGTGAAAATTGAGACGGTCGAAGATGTGCAAAACACTGACTCGCTCTTTCGTGATGGACGAAGAAACCACCGTACACGTGCATCTGCTAAAGCGTTATCCCTTGGTGTCATGGGTGGACCCACAACCTTTATCGAAGAGTGGAGCACTGAGAATGAGGTGGCAATGGTGATCAATTATGACCGACGGCAAGTCCATATCTATTTCAACCAGTATCAAGAGAAATATCGCCTCGAGTTTTCATTCAAAGATATGGCGACGGGTGATATGCTCATTGAACGTGACAACAATACGACTTTTTTGACGATTGAGCTCAAATTCCCTGCGAGATATTGGCGACAAAATGCGAATGCTGTTCAAGAGACAACAACAAGCGTCGTCGTTGGTGGTCAATGGGAAAGGATTGTTGATATTCCACTTCATCGGGATGCAGGCAGTTCAAGATCTTCTCCAGAACCCACAAAGCGTAAACCTGTCATGCCATTGACTGAGCCTGGAAAAGCAAGACTTGGCGTTTGGACCACATATCGTCTCATGTTTAAGCCTGGTCCACGAGCTATGCAGCAATTTGAACAAATGCTACGTGAGGCGGCTGAATATAACCTTGTGCCACGTGATACCCGCTTGAAGCGTCCCATCCTTGAAGTGGTCAACGCATCCAAATACGGCAAAATCATTACACATGCCGATAGAACAGCAATTTTGAAGAACAACTTTGACGTGCTCTATATGCTCGAATCGCTTATTCTCTCACATCAACTTTGCGAGTACAATCTGGATGAGAATTTTTACAACACTATACGAGAGCTTGATCCTTACGTAGTCATCGGTGTCTTTGAAATCCTTGTGTTAAGCAAGAAACGTATATGGTCGCCGCTGCAAGCAATTGAGGAAATATTCAATCAGAGAGGTGTTAAAGTCAGTCACCAGCGACAAATCCCTCCTCATTGTGCACGCATACGAAAGATCACTGTCACTCCTACGACCATGTACCTGCATGCACCGCAAACAGAGACCACCAACCGTGTCGTACGTCACTTTTCAAAATACGCCGATCGCTTTGTTCGTGTGCAATTCATTGATGATTGTGATGGCCGTATCAGTGCCAGTCATACAAAGCTGGGGAATGATGCAATCTATGATCGAATATTCAAAGTGCTTAAAAACGGGATCCAGATTGGTACTCGACGTTACGACTTTTTAGCATTCTCAAGTGCGCAATTACGTGATCATGCTTGCTGGTTTTTCACGCCTACATCTGAGCTCGGCACAAATCAAATTCGTCAATGGATGGGCACGTTCTCTCAAGAAAAAATCGTTGCAAAACATGCAGTTCGAATGGGTCAGGTAATTATCATGTTCTCTTTTCTATGTTAAAGATAGCTAACATCCTATTGTTAGTGCTTCTCCTCTACACGACCGATTACTTGCCTTGAAAGAGACGAAGTTGAAACGGTGGATGATGTGATTCATAATGGCTACACGTTCTCAGATGGCGTTGGCAAAATATCACCTGCTTTGGCGCATGAAGTAGCTCTCAAAATGGATCTCAAGACCGTTCCAAGTGCTTTTCAATTCCGTTTTGGAGGAGCCAAAGGCGTTTTGACAGTATCCAATTTTCTGAAAGGCCGTAAAATCCAGCTACGCCCGAGTCAGATAAAGTTTCAATCGGATCATTACACACTCGAGGTGATTCGGACATCAACATTGATTGCAGGTTATCTTAACCGTCAGGCCATCACTATCTTATCCACGCTTGGAGTACCTGACCAAGTCTTTATGGACAAGATGCAAAAAATCATCAACGGCATGAATCGCATGCTGAGCAATCCGACTGAAGCTATTCGCACATTAATGCGGAATATCGACGAATTTGGCACAGCTCGCACTATGGCTCGGATTATACAAGCAGGGTTTCTCGAGAAGCGTGATCCATATATTGTCAATATGATCAATGTGTTTCGTGTTAGTATGTTGAAGGATCTCAAGAAAAAGGCCAAGATCATGATTCCTAAGGGTGCATTCTTGCTTGGCGTGATGGACGAAACAAATACCTTAAAAGAAGGCGAGGTGTTTTGTCAGATATCAGAGGCCGACATGACTTCAAATGCTCCAAAACGACGTATTATT
The DNA here is from genome assembly GCA_000697475.1 of Lichtheimia corymbifera B2541. Lineage (NCBI taxonomy): Eukaryota > Fungi > Mucoromycota > Mucoromycetes > Mucorales > Lichtheimiaceae > Lichtheimia > Lichtheimia corymbifera. The sequence continues at coordinate 20,755 of JNEU01001026.1, forward strand.
ACAGGCGAAACGGTCGTGTTCCGCAACCCTTGTTTCCACCCAGGAGATATTCGCGTGCTTCAGGCTGTAGACGTTCCTCAGCTTCGGCATCTTTGTGATGTACTGGTTTTTCCCGCACAAGGATATCGAGACATTCCCAGCATGTGTTCAGGAGGAGATCTTGATGGAGATGATTATACGTAAGTATTTTGCTATAATAGAATGCGACATAATAATAACGAGTATTCCCTGTATAGAATATTTTGGGATCAGGATCTTATACCAAAGGTCAAAAATTATGACCCAATGGAATACAAAGCCGACGAACCACTCCGAGTGGATGAAGTCAAGATTTCTCACATTCAAAAGTTCTTTGTGAACTATATCAACAATGACAACCTTGGTCAAATCGCAAACGCTCACTTGGCAACGGCGGATAGGTCAGCTAAAGGGGCGTTGGATGGTGCATGCTTACGTCTTGCACAGCTACATTCATTGGCTGTTGGTAAGTGATGGATGAGCATAGGTAAATAATGGCTTTCTAACGTGATGATTCAGATTTTCCCAAGAGCGGTAAACCTGCCAAATTTGAGAATGATCTACGGGTGCGCGTTTTCCCAGATTTTATGCAGAAAAAAGACAAGGATATGTATGAGTCACAAAAGGTGCTTGGCAGGATATTCCGTGCAATCGACAAAGCTGATTACAAGGAATACAAAACTCAACTCACGGAGGTTACTGCATATGATCCTCGCTTACGAGTACCAGGAATGGAGCGATACATTGCCGAGGCACGTGAGCTGAAGAGGGATTATAATCAAGATGTCTTTGCGTTGATGAATCAACATGGTGTGCAAACCGAGGCTGAGCTCATGTCAGGCTATGTTGTCAAGTGGCTGAAAAAGGGCAACCGCAAAAGTAATCACGAGATCCAAAAGCAGACAATGACGGCTGTTGCAACCATGAAAGCCACCTGGAGGAGAAGATTCGAATACGACTTTTTGGTTGGTAACGATAAAACCATTGGCAAAGATCAAACGTCGGATTTGGAAGCAAAAGCCGCTGCTTGGTACTACGTTACCTATCATCCTGAAGAGCAAGTAAGAGACACGTCTGTAGAAGGCAAGTTCCTTAGCTTCCCTTGGGTGGTTGATGATTATCTATGTGAGATTGCGCGCAAGAATAATAATCGTGTACCTGCTGAAGATCAAACTCGAGCTGTTGATGACGAGCTGGTGCAAAGGCTTAGCCTCGAACAAGCTAGCCGGAAGCCAGATGGCTTTTTCATGACATTTGAGGAGGACACCGACCTTAGTGACTTTGAGGCTGAGGATGAGCAGCTCAGCGATGATGATGAAGCAATTCCAACAGACGTACTATCGCTTAAACATATCTCACTTCAATCCCAACAACAACAGCAACAACAACAGCAGCAGCAGCTCCAAGAACACAAACAGCCTAAAAAGTCCGATGGCCACCGTACACTTAATGTCAATGCCACAGAAGAGGAGCTTGCCGAAGCATTATTATCGTAATTTCGCTTTTTCCATTTACTCCCCAAATTCACCACATGCTTAAAGTACCTTTACCCAATACATACACTGCACAATAATGATTACACATTATACATGTTCTATTATGATCGCTATTTTAATGCTAAGCTAGAAGCTTATTAAGTTGATCGAGTAGTGTCTGATCGATTTTTGATTTATCGAATCCCTCATGAGCTGATGCATTTGCGTCGCACACTTCCAATGTCTGCACCACCATTTTCTTCAAGTCTAGTGCGTAGCTCGGATCCTGCTTACGAAACTAAAAGAAACCATTCTATTAGACCATCCACAAACAAAAAAAAATTCTTCGACCTACCATCATTTTTCGGTTTTTCTCGGCCGACTCATCAAGTTCGGCTATATCACTTGCTAAATCAGGTTCACCATACAAGAAGGCACTAATACGGCAAATGAGTATGACAAAGATCATTCCTTTTTGTCTCATCTACTCTTACTCTTCCTCCGAATCATTTGCTTCTGCTAGAACGTCGATCCATATAGCCATAATGTTGGGTAGCTTCGTGAGAACCGTGAGATTGCGTGTCGAAAGCAAGCTGGTTAAACCAATGCAATGCAATTTTCGTGTTTGTGGGTGTCCAATGTTGTCAAATTTGTCCATCCATTTGTCAAGCACCTCGCCACAGAACGCATCACCAGCCATCCCAAGTTGCTGACCAGTCATGTAGAGAAAGTCGAGAAGGAATTGAGCATCGCAAATAGCAAGTCTTGCAATCACGTTCATGTATGACATGATTTTATGGGCATAGAGCTGTAATAAAGCTGGTGTTAAAAGTGAGATGTTAAATCGCTGATGTATTTTTACCTCCTCCTTCAAGAGCACGTCGATGATATTTACAAGAAATCCTGAATGCGCCAAGGTTTCACGATATGTTGCTGGTTCGTACGAAAGTAACGCGGTTTCTCCGGCGTGAGCAATATGAGATGCTACTCCTGATTTTGCACATCCAACATAAACTGCTAGATTCGTGAATAGTTGCACGCCATATTGCTAAACAAACGGATACTATGAATATCGTGTTCTGCATGATTTCAATCGGTTGAACAATATAGGACATTACCTGAATCATGGTTGCACCATCCAATAAAAGATGACTCTCCAAGATTTTCAGCACTTTAGGGAGACACTCGGTATCATAATCCATCAGATTTATAGCCACCGGAATAAGCATGGAAATCTCAGGTGTGCGTGTTGGAGTTGTTTGCAGTAGGGTCCACCATAAATCCAAAGCATCCTCAAGTAGGTAGACATGTGCTTTCTAATATAGAGTGGATATCCTGTGAATTTAAGAACCATGAAGCAGAGCTTATTATACGTACATTATTGCGATCGACACAGGTTTGAACAATTGGTAAAAAAAGAGAATGTACATGAGTGGATTGTTCTTGGAGAATCTACAAGCAAATTCTGTTAGCAGACATTTTGGATACAAGTCATTTAATCCTTACCCCCGTGATCTTTGTGAAAGTGACAACCAATGCTGATTGAAATAATGGCTCTTCTTGTGCTCGTGACCAGTAAGGTGCGAGCAAATCTAACATCTTTGGTATGTAGGGCATCATCTAGGTGAAAGGATTAGAAGCCTTGTAGGAGATTAAATCACGTGATTACTTACATGAGCTCCCGTTCGATCCGTAATGGCATTCAAATCAGATATGAGCTTCATAATCGTGTCGGTCTCCTCGACTTGATTCAGTAGCTTCAAGAATAAATCCATGGATGACTCCAAGTACGGTAGGAAGATGCCGATTTCAAAGTCCCAGTCGTCCACCGCTAGACGCAAGCTGTGAGCAGCGGTTAAGCGTACAACCATATCCTCTCTTGACAAGAGTTCCACGAGACCCTGGTATACAAGCACTCGGGAATCAGCGCTGATGCCTTCATTAACCCATTTTCCAAGTAGCCATGCGATTCTGCGATGAAGAATTTTCATACTTGGATAGTGTTAGTTAACATGTTACCCATAATATACTAGCAACTCTTACCTAGGATCCTTGTTTGATATCTCCGGTAGCAGTCGGTTGGTAAGAAATGCTTCAAAGTCGAATCGACCATAGATGGATTGCACACTGAGTCCAAGTGTGGCATAAACCGCATCCTTGAATAGAAATTCGCGATAATTTGATACATCTAATCACCACTATTAGCTCAACAAGCAATTTGCAGCTCCCAATGTTTACCTGTGACACTCCCAATCAGATTTAGAATAATAGGGCACAACTGATCGCGGTGATGTGTAAAAAGATCCATAAAGGTCGTTTCAGCGCAAGGCTAAACAGGACCATTTCATGTTAGTAAAAGACTCAACGCTATCATTATCCACTTACTCTAAGTTCGAATTCCCAATTTTCTGAATCCATCGTATTCACAAAGCCTTCAGGATCCTCTTCCCAATTCTCCATGTCACTTGGCGTTAAGAGCATATATTGTGAAACGAGGACTTCCGCGCATCGAGCGACAAATTCGGAAGTAATCAATCGAGTTTGCAGGATACCGCGTGCTTCACCCTCAAGCGCTTTCTCTTCATCCGTCACAGAGAGTATGTCTGACGCTTTGAGATATGTTAATTGAGGAGTTGTTTGTTTAGTGTAATGTTCCTTACATGTGCTCTCAGTCGTAGATGCTGCCATTTTGATGGTATCCTTGATAAGTAACATTCCTTGTAAGAGTAGCTGCTCGAACCCAGGATCCCGCGTGGTTGTTCCTTTGCTCATGTTAAGTCAAGAACTCGCTTTCGTTTTTCTTGCGTCATTTACCTGATTGGTATTGATCGATTAAACGTTTGCCTTCTTGCACAATATGCTCCCAGTAATAACCCAAAATGTCAGGCCACGCAGGACAAAGAACACACGATACCGGATGTGCTTTTTGTAGTCCCAAATATAGTGCTCCATGCTCTTCGATGACTGAATGTATCAACTCGTGGGTCTTTGGATTTGTTGCAGAATCAAGTTGAGAGTCTTTATGACGGGTGGTAAATACAGCAGGTACAGTAATAGTAATCGTCAACAAACTTACAGATCTTCATGTAATTCTCTAGACGCTCTTTGCTCATGGCAATAAACATCTAAGGGAAGTTATAATTAGACAACACCTCGTATGCGAACAGCAAAAGTAGTACCTTGGTCTCATCGAATTTATGTACATCATGAATGCCGCTAACTAATAGAATCCGCAAGCATTTCACGCACATTGACACGATATTGAGCTCCAATTCCAGATTTGCCATTGGACCCTTTATGAGTTCTGAAATGGTGTTGCTTGTATAATTATCATAGGTCGCTGCCACTGTCTGAAATATTCGGGGTGCTACTTCTGCGAATTGTCTACGACCGGAAGACAGGAGTCGTGTGCTTAGTTCATAAAGTACTTCGTACAGCATCTCGAAGGTGCGATCATGGATCAAGCGTAGATGTGCTTCGCTGTTTGCTCCGGGATCTTCAATCACTCGAATCAATGTAGGCATCAAATCAGCCCTGTTGTAGTGTCAATAGGTCAGTTACATAACCAACCATAACCAATACAATTCCCCCCTTTACCATTCCAGAGGATAATCCATCCTTGCAATACGCGCGACAATGACCGCGTTCTGAGCAGTGAGCTACTTCTACCAAATCAGTATCCCATAGCATATCCAAGACTGTCATCCATTACCTTCTTGCTAGGCTCCGAGAAAAAACATAGCAATTTCTGCCGAATAGTTGCTTTTTCCTCCGCATTGATAGGACTATAAACTGATGTCAATATCACGCTTTCGCAAGACCATGAATCGAACTGCTTACTTCTTCACCGTCTTTCTCCAAAAACGGTTGATTCCATTTTTAAGATAAATGCCAGCAAGGAATCGCACGTCGTGAGCCACGGTCGGATCGTGGAATATACTCTGGTCAATGTACGTATAAGGTTCTGGAACATATTGATGAGGGTTGACAGGCTAATGTACCTGGAGAGTAGCGAAAAAATGCGGTTCATTTTCCCATTGTTTCAGTAGCTGTTCGGCCTGTCGAATCCTTGTCAGATCTTGGGATGTTGCTTCATGAAGTACGCCAAGGAGTTGACTGCGTGGGTCGGCCATTGTCAAAAAGTGAAGAAGGCGATCGGCTTTGTTCACGCTTTGAAATCAGGAAATTCACTTGATTCCCCGCCGCCATTTGTATGCTTACTTTTTTGAATGCTATTACTTCGTGTGTACTGCTAGTCCATCGCCTGCATGAATCAAGTAGCTACTTGATAGGATCACCTTTATTAAACAAATAAAACATCGTGGTACATTTATCGGTATATCTGATTTCCACTTTTTTGATATGACCTGAGACTTATGACATGTTTAAGAAAAACTCGCCAGCTAATCGATGTATCCTTATGCAAGATGAATAACCCGGCTGGCCTGAAAGCTAACTGCGCCTGCTCATCCGAAAGCCGCTTTCCGACATTTAGGCTGCATACAGCTTGTTGTCGAATACTACACACTTGCTCGTCGATCCTAACCTTGAGTAAACGGACATGATCTCGCGTCTTTTCGAGCTGCTGGATTATCGTACCACAACCTTCCAATATCAAATGATGCTCTTCGGCTGTAACCCAGATATGCTGTGTACGCATCTGATGTAGAAGGTTTTGCGTTTCTTCATGTTCATTATGCAGTATGGCTAATTCCTTTTCCGCATTGCGTAGCAAGCCCTCATTATACCGAACATGCTTTTGCCAAAACAGCATGTGCATTGGATGCGAAATCTCCGTGGGATGGTTCCACATAATCAATACGGAAAAAAAAGAGATGATCTTGCACGAGAGCTTAGTTTATTAGTTTCGCTAAGAAGAACAGCGCAAATCGTAACTATTTACATTTGACTTGTTTCCTTTAATAACAAAGAATGTTTCTTGCATGAAGGGAGGGGAAAAAAGAAGGCTTTCAACTATAATACTTTTAGCCAATGCCAACCATTTAAACGGGTATAATCTCTAAAGCAAAAGATCTTTTAGTCAAATCGAAATTCATGCATAAAGCTTTCGCATAATGCGATTATTTACCCTTCATCTGGCTTGTGAAGTTGACCCACTGCTACCTCGCCTTGCGTAGGCCAACCGGATAATTGCTTATCATAATGCACTACCGCATCCAAATGAAAACCGGAATCTGAACGTCGTGGCGTGTATATTTCTTCGTCATCAGGACAGAGCTCCAGTGGGATTCTTGGAATATTCAGCAGATCAATTGCATTGATATCCACCCGCGCTCGTTTCAGTGGGTCACGCTCGACTTGTTCGTATATCCGCGGTCGCTTATCCTCCTGAAAAAATGGATGTTCAAGTGTCTCGGATGCTTGCAAGCGGCGACTAGGATCATAATACAGAAGCTTGGAAAGTAAGTCTACCATAGACGGTGATGCAGAAGGTATTACTGTTTGCAATGGCTTCGGTGCAATCTAAGTGAAGAACATAAGTCCAAAAGATCCCATGTGGTACACCACACAATATTTACATTGGGAAAAATGAATCCAATACGTTGTGCAAGCCTTACACCTTCACGCCATTGATTCTCTGAAACTAAAGGAGGCGGTGGTCTTGTTGATGTGGATACGGATTTCCTCGCAAAGCCTGGGCTCGATCGCTCTGGTCGTACGTTTGCTTTTCTTACAAAAGGCCTTGTACCTGGACTCCCCAAAATGTTGCAGATACAGTGGATCTGATCGATTTGACTTTTACCAGGGAAAAGAGGAGACAATAGCATAAGCTCTGCAAATATGCTGCCTGCTGCCCAAAGATCCACAGGAGCCGAATAATGCTGTGATCGCAGTAGTACTTCAGGTGCCCGGTACCTTTGTAATATTGAATTAGATAAATGATGACCCATTATACACATGTCCAACGCAATGAATACTTACCATCGGGTACTCACATACTCGGTGTATGGTTCTCGGCTATCAATGTGTCTTGCTAATCCAAAGTCGGCTAGCTTTATGATAGGATATTCATCCGGAGTGTTGGTGATCAGGATATTCTCTGGCTTAAGGTCGCGATGGAATATGTTTTCACTATGTATATGTGCTAAAGCTTGCATGATCTGTCGGCTGTAGAAAGGGATGGGTTGGTATGACAAACTAGCCCTAATATGTCAGACTTACAAAAGGCGTCGTATTTCACAGTGCTCCAATGGTATACGTATATGCCGTCGATGCTGGATATATTGATACAAGTTGCCACCGTCAATGTATTCCATCACCAAGTGAAGTTCATCAGTGGAAGCAATGAAGCTTTGGTGAAGCTGGACAATATTCGGATGTCGAGTCAATAAGCGAAGCGTTTTGTATTCTCGTAAGCTGTAGTCGGTCACTTCTTCCACGCCATCAGTTGATCGATGTTTCACTGTCTTGACAGCAACCTACCAGCAACAGCAGCACATTAGAGATGCCTTTGCTGTCAGTTCCTTGGGACAAGGCTGTGAAGTTACTTACAACTTGGCATGAGCGTTTATGTTTGGCACGATACACTTGTCCAAAAGCACCATCACCGATCTTGTCCAGAAACTCGTACTCTAATCGTGACGAACCAGGTGTTGGCATATTCTTACAGAAGCAAGAAGTGGAGTGGGACGCTTATCAGTAGATAAGGATCAATCCTCTGGCCAATCAAATTTCTGGTTGCGCACCGGCGCGGGTCATATTGCCAAAAACCCCAGTACACTAGTTGGCATTTGAAAACACATTAAAAGGACCCATAAATACATTTGAATTGACCATTACAAAAAGTTTATTGTCTGTATAATAATCCAACCATGAGCGATACTTTTAACGTACATTTAGAACAACATCCATAACGCTTACTACCAGCCATAACATATGCTTAGCACCTGAAAAAAGATATATGAACCATACTCAATAAAGATCAATCGTGCTGAAGTGATACAAAACCGGCGCCCAGAAATGACTAGTGATTGTCTTCAAATAGTCAAAATAGTATAGCGTTTGTTCATTGATGTCAAAGAGTGGAAAGCAGAATACAGATCGCTTCTTACCGAATTTCAAACTCCATCTTACCCTTTTTTCACTCTTCTAGTTAAAACTCGCAACTTATTGGTGCTGCTCAAAGCACAAGATCGTTATAAGAGTCAAGCCATTCCTGCTGTTCTTGACACAGGCTCCATTGCCACTGCTTCGCAGCGAAACTGCTTAAACGTGCCAGAAATGTTCAGCAGTGAAAATGCTGTCATTATCTCCCCTTTAAGCGTGCAAAGGAGGGCTTTACAAAGAGTCTTGCTATAATTGTTTGTCGTTGCATGAATCAGCATTTGTGGTAAACAAAGTGGTATTATCCATTGTCATCAAACAATGCCAACCATCTGCTGCGTAGCAAGTAGACAGCGACATATTGTATTGCTAAACTGGTCAAATGCGATATCTTCACTTATTGTGTATCACTATTTACATATACTTGTTTTACTAGCGATTACTCTTCAATGAGGGTGTTGTTGTTGATGGCCCTGTCGGCGAAGACTTGGATCCGTCTTTAGCTTGTGTGCAGACGCTAAAATGCCACCTATTGCACAAGAACGTTAACAAAAGCAAAAGCTTGGGATCAATGGCCACGCCTACCAGTAACAGCAGTTCCGACGCATGCCACCAAAGGATAAACTTCCTTGGGCATCCTTAGCTTTGTGAATGGTAATCGACTCAAAATCATTGTTGGCAAAATGAAAAGAAAAATATTCGTAAGCCATTTTGGCCCACTTTATACGCCTATCCAATTCATGCATCAAGTATATTGGAAACATCACAAATCATATTCGAAGCAGCTTAACACCCATGTCATCATACGCCTTTGAAAAGGGTTCTTGTCAATGGGTAGTTGAGAGTTGAACCCCGTCAATGAGTGTTCCGACCTTATGATACTGAAAGGGTTTTTTAAGGCTGAAGATCAATAATACGGATGATACCGCTGAGAAGTTTCTTAACAATCAATATGAGTTATGATATGGCAATCCTTTGCTATTACTTAGGATACAATGTGCTCTATGAATGTCTAGTTTTTGTACAAATGCTATGAGGGTTGATTTTTTATCTGCATGGATGATCACCACGACTCTGCAACCTTCAAGACTCTAACAAGATTGTCTCGATGGATAACACACTCAGCATCCATAAATCCTAAGATATCAGGTATGTCCTGGCTCTTGCAACCCTTGATGCGAGAGATTTCCGAGCTTGAATAATTCACAAGACCCTTTGCAACAAGAACCTCTCGCTTTTCTCCTGATACAATCTTTCTTCCGTAGACTTCTATGGCCTGGTGGTCCGCAAAATGGCCTTCGACTTGTATGATTCCTGCGGCAAATAAGCTTGATCGCAACTCGGAAGTGATTGCTTTGACAGCTCCTTCATCCACATAGACTCTTCCTGCGGTATGTAATCCATGTAATATCCACCATTTACGATCAATCAATGGGTTATTCTTCGCCGTAAATAGCGTATGAAGTGGCAAGCCGCGTGCGCTGAAATTATCATCAGTCACCACAGGGGTCTGTACGTCTGGAATTAATTGCCCTGCATCGTCGGCTTCGATAATTGAAAGGATGTTTTGTGGGTGAGCTCCATGAGTGATGACGGTGCGTACACCAGCCGCCGTTGCAAGATCAGCTGCAATCAACTTGGTCGACATGCCACCGGTACCCAAAGAAGATCCACGCGATGCCACGCATACTAAATGCGATGTAATAAGTAATGATGCTTAAGTATATCATAAGCTTGTATTAGCTACTCACCCTGTTGCTTCAATACAAGGATATCACGGCAAATAGATACAGGTTTTGCATCAGGATTTGTGCGGGGATTATCCGTATACAGACAATCAACATCGGTCAAGAGGTACAGATAGTCTGCCTTCAGCATACCAGCAACAATGGCAGATAGAGTGTCATTATCACCAAAACGGATTTCCTATGACATACTTAGTTTCATGCATTCCTAATCGATGTTAATGCACTTACTGAAGGGCAGATCGTATCATTTTCATTGACTATAGGAATAACGCCCATATCCAGAATTTCTTCTAAACAACCCACTGCGTTCAAATATTGGCCTCTCTATAATAAATTATGAATCAGCCATTTTTGGCTATCCTGCTCGGCAGCTAGATCTTACGTCTGACAAATCATTTTTCGTCAAAAGGATCTGGGCGACAGGTTGATGGAATTGTCCAAATAGATCGTCGTAGAGTCGTATCAAGCGCCCTTGTCCCACAGCAGCCACTGCCTGGATGATATCTGTGAGCGATCGATAGCATATCATTGCAAATACATACCTGTAAAGCGGCCATAGTTTTGGGTCTTTCTTCCATATTAAGTCTTCGTAGGCCAGTGCCTACGGCAGCACTCGTAACCAGGACAACCCGGTGACCAAGAGACTTCAGTTTTAAAACAGTCTCGACGATCGAGGACAAATTCGAGAGAACAGGGAAATGGGTCTTCTCATCGCAGATAGAGGTCGTTCCAACCTTAATGACTATCGTCAATGACGACTCGGATAGACGATGGTTGTTTCGTTTGTTTCTGTATATCATGTCCCAAGCGCGACGCTTATAGTTAAACGAAAGTGATGGGATGAGTCACCAGGTTTTTGTACTTGATCAAATACACCGAATCCCCGCTATTCAAATCTTTGTGTTACGTATTCAAAAAAACCACTGGAAACACCCGTTTTCCTAAATACAACATGTAGATTTGTTAACGACCTCGACCACCGCATGTTCATATGTCCATGCAGCTATCGGGAATGGATATATAAGTGATGGAAGGCTCCTTGGCTCACTAATCTTTATTATTAAACCATCCAACGCTTGTTTCCGGACTTGTCAATTTTTCATGCAGGTGTGTACCAATAAAAATCCATGTCTTCATTGTTCACTCTTCCTTTTTCCCATCTCCCCAATTCCATTAGCTAGAAGGTGACATGTATATCAGCATGTTTTTTATGGATGAGAGTGATGTCTGAATACAAACAAGATACGCATACGGATTCTAATTCAAGTTGCATCTGGGGTATTAAATCCTATCGGCTATCTTTATCCAAAAAGCTTCTTCAACCCTTTTTTCTTCTTCTTTTCGACTTTCTCGTCAGATGACCTTTCCACTGGTGAGCCTGATCCTCCACTACGAATACTGAGACTATTCAGACTCAAATGTGAGCTGGACGCGTTTAGATGCGGCATATGTTGAAGTATCGTCGATGACTTGGTTGCTGGTGGTGATGGTGGGGTGTAGGGTGTGATGATGGATTTGATAGGCTCTGCTGGTAGTCGCAAACGACCTGTTTCTTCCACAAATCTTACAGGGCGCATCACATCCGTTGTACCTGAAGAAAGCCAAAAAGAGTCGATGATGAGTGAAAAATATCATATCAAGGGATAAATCCACACATACCGATATATATATCACGATTGTATGCTTCAGCTACTTCGTAAGCCGACCTTATCTCAGAGTACGTAACATTCCCAATCACAAACACGATAAGCTTAGCGCCAGATGATTGTCGATGCTGACCCTGCGCAGAATAGTTAATTGTCTTTGGACCCTAAATCTATAATAAATGACAAATACCTGCATCGCAATATTTGGCTTCTTACTCCATGTGGGTTTGGTGGTTCGTAATGAAACCCCACTTGACGGGATTCCTGGTGCACCAGAAACATTTAGGCTAGGATCCGCGACATCTACATCTGACTGACGGGTAAATGCAAACTGAGAAGCGTCCAAATTATTGGATAAATGTGCCTAATCATTCAAACATTAGACATTGACATTTTTTGACCTTTTGATGACTTGCCTCCATGACCTTTTTGACGGTCGGAACATATCGTGAGAGTTCGTATGGCATCTCTTCATGCTGATTGCGCTTTCGATCTTTCTTTTTGCGAAAGGACTTTTCACCAGCCGTACGTCTTTCTCTTGTCACTTGCACGCCCAATAGTGATAGATTGTTCACGGCATCTCGGAGCCCTCCTTTGAGTTTGGCATGCTCCAGTAACTTACGTTTGTCATCTTCAAAGACGCCATTTTCCTTGGATATGATGTACAGCATCAACAACCTTGCCTTATCAGCAGGACTAGCAGGATGGATATGAGATATCTTTGTTTTGCCGATTAAAAATGCCCTAACTCACCTCACGTAAGAGTCGTCCAATAAAGGGACCATATCCAACACGATTGTTTTTGGTGTTTCTCCATCCGATGTTTCGCCCGTCGCAATGTTCTTGGTAAAAACTCAGTATCAAAAACAACATCGATTATTCTTCTTGGCCTGATGTTTGTACATACCTGTTCAAGATTCCCCACTGAATTAAGCTTGTGTCTTTCAAAGACGGACAGGCAATCTTGAGCAATGTTCAAATGTGCTGAATACTATAACACTTTGTTTAGCAATGTTAATAAATCGCTTCTGCATTCTACCTTCGCCTTCATTTCTTGAAATTGCGGCAGATTTCCAAGCATCTCTTTCATATCTTTCAAGCTTTTTGCTGAATCCTTGGGAGGTCCATCTCGATCACTGTGATATATAGTAAGATAAGCCGATCTTTAAGAGATATGACGAATCTTTCTTACCCATTTTGTACGGCAGTCTTATTCTCCTCCAAGAATTTGTTGAATTCTTCGATCAATCGATCTGTGCAATCGGCAATGTGCAAGTGGCGTATAGACATATAAACTGGATCATCTTCGTCGAGAATGACTTCCTTTGTTCCAATAGATCCATCGACTTGGTTAAAGCTGTATGAGTATTTGATGCCTGTGCCGTATTCTGTATCCTCGACCGATAGAAGATCGTTTATCATAGCCTGGTATGTAAATTCATGAAGAAGAGGGGCGTTTGTGTCGATTGTCCGATCAAGTATCAATAATGTTGCTCGTGGGCGAGGAGGATTGTGAGATGGCTACCGAGCTTACGTATAAGAAAATACTCTAATGGTCTTAAGAATACAGCAGACTCACCGGGAAATTGGGATTAAGTCGGCAAAAATTGTCTAATTCGGCCTGTAACATGCTGCCAAGCTTATGCGTAGCGGAAGATGATTCAGGGATATCGGATGATGGTGTAACTTGGTATCGGATAATGGGATCCTCACCTAACGTAGCGCATACTGACAACAACTATAAAGTAGCAGATGTTAGCATTGAGTAGACAATGAACACGAGCTCTCACCTGTTTCGCCATCATACTCAGCGCAAACTCTGGATTTGCATGTGGGTCAGTGCCATACACAGATGAGAACCCAGCCGAAGGATCTACTGTGAACACAGCCGACTCTTTCACTACAACCAAAATGTGAATTTCCAAAGCTTGGTCCATTCAAGCCAATACATACCCATAAAATCGACATACATTTCCTTCAAACTTTGGATGTATTCAGAAGCACCAGCGGCTTTGAATTTCCTGTTCAATTCACTGAATAGCTCATCATCCAGACCTATAGTAATATATCGTATCAATGTAACCATTCTTCTTAATATTCAATCTATATTACCGCTCGTGAAATGGATATGGGCTGCTTTATACATTGGCGTTTTATGAGCTGTGAAGTCGTCTACTAGTCGAAGTACTGATTCTCGGCACGGTGTCAGAAAATAGACTGCATCTAACGTTGGATAAGGCTGTCGTTGTCTCTCGATGTTTTCCACCACTGAAAAAGAAGAATCACATAAGGACTAAATCAGAGTCTCCATCTTGACTACAAAACCTACGTGTCACCTTTTTTTTACGATGGTTAAAGGTAGAGAAGCTATGATAAGTTTGTTCCGGCTTACATTCTCTTCCAAGATATCATACATCTTGCAAGCAGCATTCAATATTCGCGTGCTTTTCGAGTCAACAATAACGATCTTCCATTTTCCAGGAGGTTGCACGGCCTTGATGCTATCCATCAACCCTATTGTCATCCCATCAGCATAGCCCCATGTTAGATGAGACATAACCTACGTTTACGCATAATCTCTATTATCCCTGTCATTTCGCTTTGTATATCGTAATTCGTAGGGCTATTTTTCCAGCAACCTAAATATAAAAGTATTACTCATCCATGTGGCCAGTGTCATATTTGACTACCACTTTACCTTGTGTTTCTTCCAAACCGAATCAAGCAACATGAACAGGAGCTTCCAACGACTGGGTTGTTATCTGCATTGGAGAGCCAATAATATTCCAACGCTGCACGAGGTCAATGATGTGAAGAGACTCAGATAATATATCAGCATCATGTGACTTGAAGTGCTGAGCTCAAAGACCTGCCCCATTTTCATATCTTACCGTACATATCATCATTCAGTCATTACATTGCACATCCTCTACTATAAAAGTCAGTTGAAATTTATGCTATAGCTCTTAAATTATCAAATGATGATGTCGACTGAAATAAAACTATATGATGTCTACACGAGCTGTGACCCTGTAAATGGGGGAAAACCTTGATGATTCGATTTAAATGCACTGTTGAAAATGAAGAACAGGTGGCCATATCAAAATCATTCTCATATAAATTGCGGTACGTTGCCCTATATGTATGACATGATTCAACTAGATAATTAATAAGGCGAACACGATCATCCACGTATTGGTATATCACAGCCTACCTTTATTTGTACTTCATGATAAGCCTTGTAAGAATAGCGTAGATTCCAGCGCAGCAGGATTACTGGTGAACATTTTCTATTGTCCATGACTACGTTTTTTCCACTGAGAGTGATCTTGCGTTTGATTTGGGAACATATTCCAAGCCATTTGCCAGTCAGATATATCCGAGCTATCAAAGGGAGGTACCGATCGCGCTGATGCCTCCAAAAGTGTTGATGTTGATGATAAACTGTTCTCAATTTGCCCCCTTGGATACAAGCTTTGCACTGGGTTGTTACCCAAAGTCGATTGTAATGTAGCTGCAGGGTGCCCCAACGGAGGAATGCTTGGCGGCTTATAGTATTGATTTCCAGTAGCACTTGTATTTGGCGTCAAAGACGAGCCTTGGTTCATCATTATTGTGTGCACGAGTTGTCCATTATTGACGGCCGCTGGAGTGGACCCTATGGCATTTTGGTGGGTGATCCCCCGATAACTGATATCCGTTTCAGGACCATTGGTTGCAAGCAATGATGATTCTGTGGTAAGTCCTGAGATTGCCCAGGAATTTGAACCTGTGGTGTGCGAAGTCGTCGTCTCAGTGATGGCTGCAGGATGATCTGTTGGTTTAACTCCGGCAAGTAGCTTTGTGTATAATGTGCCATCATCAGAAACCCATCGATGATCGGTATTCAGTGGCCATTTTCCTTGCAACAGGTTTGCATCGATGTCGCCCATTGTTTGCATATTATTGATGGTATTGCTTTGGTTGAAAGCAGCTGTATGCTCATAAGCTGCTTCTGGCTGATTACTTTTGTTGCCGGTGGTGTTGCCAACCTTGGGAGACAGCTTGCACGGTTCATCAGTTAAACCCCATTTGGCTTGTTCTAAATTTGTCAGAGGAAAAGCCGGCATTGAAGATGGGATTATAGGAAACTGCATTAGATATGGATCATCTGAAGGAATAGTCACTGGTTGCTTTCCAACTTGTTGATGGGTATTGATTAGATTAAAATCTTGAGCATTGGCAACCGGCTCTGATGAAGGGCTCTTCCCTTCTATGAACGTAATCGCGCTGCTGTTTTCTGATCGATCCTGATGTTGTGGTAATATGTCCTCAATTAATTCAATTATCGCCTGTGATTCCTTAAGATACATAAAAACGCGGCTCTTCAATACTCCACGCAGTTTCCAAAGGCTCTCCTCAATATTTGGCAACTGAGTGATCTTTTGCCATTTGACAAGCACATGATGCAGGCCTGGAATAATGACCTTCCATGTGCACATGTTAAGCATCTCACCGTTGCGAACAAGAATGTCTGTCACGGATCGAAGAGCCTTGTTGCAATTATGGGAGGCGATAAGTCCAAGGGGGCCTGGACTGTCTAGCAAGCATTGATACAGTTGAATCTTGGCGTATTGGAATTTGGCGTTCAAAATGATCCCAAGTTCGATGCCCAATGGATCTTTTTCGATGCAATCACCGTTTACCCTCGCGTATGAAGGAAGGATAGACTCCCATTGATTCATATGGTCCTCGAGCTCCTTTCCCTTTTGAAAAACCGTGCTGGAATCATAACTTGTTCGGAAACCATCTATCATCAATTGTTGTATCTGTAATAATTTGATGGACATGTTGCAATAATCGATACAATAGCCGACATCCAACGACTCGTCTGGTAGCTTTTTAGGAAATTCGGCTTGAATATCATCGTTAAGGATCAGCAAGGGGCGTTCAAAATGCACAGCAGCATATAAATTGCACCAGTAGGCAGCCCACCAGAGTCGTCGATCATCCTCATTCGTATTTTGTCCTTTATGTAGATCCAGATCCTGCGCCATTCGTACAGCCAGATCCCCATATCTAAATGCTTCCTCGGGATGCTGATACATATGGAAGTTGAATAAATATAACAAAGCGCGGATAGTGGTGCGACTGCTGGTGGTATAACACTCTTCGAGGAGATGTTTAGCGCACTCCATATACTGATAACCCCTGGATGTTTGAATAGGGTATTCGGAGTCCTGATGCGAGTCATTTTCATGTTGATAGACAAATGCTCTCAACGACATGGCAAAAAGCAAATCCTGTTTGCGATTTTTGGAGGCAAGGCGCCGTAAATTGGCTGTTGCACATGATATCGTTTCCTGACCGACCATTTGGTACATAATGAAGCAACGTTTATGTCGAGATGATATCACCATATCTACCCATGAATCCCCAATTGGATCGTCTGCCATAAGGTAATCGAATAAATGTTCGCTGGCCCCGGACTTTTCGCCGGCTTGGTCACTTGTGTTCAATGGTAGTATGGGACCAAACACCTCCCTAGCACGCTCTTCGACTTGGTTTGCATCAACCGATTTGAACAAAGCTTTAAGAAAATGATGCGCTTCGGAAATATCGGTCTCAATGCATAATCCGCCATTTTCAAAACGGAAAACAGGCGCGCGGTTGATACATGACACTGTTCCTTGTTGTTGCTGCGGCCGTTTATCGATTTGTTGTTGCTTCTTTGTCGGCTTGTTGCCAGCGGCACGAGCAAGCTGTGTCTCCATTTTTTTCAGTCGACCTTCGATATCACGCAAGTGTAACGGATCGCGTATTCTCTCGGCTAGTGTGGCAGAATCATATCGACAATTCAAGCTTTCATTGATGCATTCACCACAAGTTGGCATAGCTCCATTGCACTTTACTTTACGTTTAACACAGAGAATGCACTACAGTCAACCGAGTCAGTACTTTGCTAGTGAACTATTTTTCTTATACTTACTGCTGTTTTTGAGTATTGCTGCTCCATATCTGCGGTTGTAGGATTCCCGGGTTCCTGTGCGTATCATATCAACTACGATGTCAATTTCAGCCTCAGATCGTTGGCCAGGCTTATGCCCCTGATGATGTTCAATCACACGATCATGCATCGTAACCATAGCAACTTAGTCCATGCAACCAATAAATTCAATTTTCCAGATGTACCTCGTTACAAGAATCAAACATCATCATGGCGACCAGCGCGATAGTAAGAATAGGAAAACAAGAAATTATGATGCCACAACTATTATCAGTGGTACATGACGACGACATGAATTACTCTTATCAAAAAGCGTATCTTAACACGTAGATATTTGACGGTATAATCTTTCAAAGGGTACGATAGACGATCGATGGCACGATCCTTCTTTCCATGGGACCATAAGAAGGAAAGGAGAATAGATATTCGCTGGGGGGGGATGGTGTATGACGAGCTGGTGAATGCGGTGCATAGTTGATAAGTTCTGCAGAAGGGGATAAAGGCATCATGGTGTGCTTACACAAAGATATGTAGCATCTTGCTCTTCACCAATGAGCCTAGGTGTGATGATTGCTTATGGACAAAATCAGTACCTGCCCTAGCCAGCTGGCAACATCCATTATTATGAATAGACATCAATTGCTATCACATTATTTTTCGAGCTATCTACACAAGAGACCTGTTAATCTCAGGTTATTGTTTATGCTTTAAAATGATACATGTGCATATATTAGTATATGAGTATTGCAAACTCCAGTGACTCGATTACATTGATATTATTAGCAGTCAACATCCACATAGCACTAGCACCATGATGCAATCGCAATATCGTTTCTCGTCTCTGCATTGATTGTGGACATCCTTTTATAGATGGAAGTTTGGAATTCAGAAGGAGGAACCAGGAACCATCCAACTGCATGATGGCATAAGGACATTGCCATTGGAGTGTTGGGTAAGGTGGATTAATTGTGGATCTCAACTTCTCTCAGTAAAAAAAGTAGGTAATGTATAAATCAGCGTAGAATCCATATAGCTACGCGGCTTACTAATGTGTGGATCTATGAACTCTATTATTGTCATATATTTGATAGATTTGGATGATGCTTATGGGAATGAAAATGGCATTTGGCAGTATGGTCTAGTAGTACGCTGCATTTGAAGAATTACCAAAAGTCAGTCATCTGCAAGTGAAACGGACCAAGTCCCAATTTTTCTACACTCGCGTCTCTTTCTTTCCAACAGTTTTTCTTTGCAAAATGTCAACTCATTCTAAGGTATTGTTGTTTTTCTTCTCTTTTATGTATTTGTTTATTGTCTTGATATAAGCTGACCTGATATTGTAGCTAGCTAAAGCTTATCGTACTCTCGCCCGTGATTTCGAAGCAGTTGCTGATTTGCTAGATGCAACCAAGACTGACACGATTGAGTCAAGCAACGAAGTAACCGAGAAGGATGATAAAATCGAAAAGAAGAAGAACAAACGCAAGACGAGGGATCCCAATATGCCCAAGCAGCCCAAAAGTGCATATATTCTTTTCAGCATGGATAAACGCGAAGAGGTCAAGAAGGAGATGGGTGGCAATGTCCGCGAGGTTATGAGTGAACTCGCTCGTAGATGGCAGGCCCTTTCAGATGACGAGAAACAGGTATATAATGGAAGAAATATATGATGATAGATCCTTATATACCAATTTTTCATAGCCTTATGTCGCCCGAGCTGCAGAAGAAAAGGATAAGCACGAGAAGGAGATGGAAGAATATCGATCCAAAAAGGCTACGGATGAAGGCAAGGAGGAACCTGCTCTTACAACCAACACTAAGCATGGCATTTCTCCTTCAAGCGACTCGGATTCACCCTCACCAGCCGAACCTGCCAAAGCAAATAAGACCGAGCACAAGACAAAACCAAAGAAGCATGATTCTGACATCGTTTCCCATGAAAAGACTAAAAAGTCTATCAAGAAGAAAGATGCTGCTATCAACAAAAAGGACAAACCTACTGAAAAGCCTAAGCAGGGTATAAAGAAGAAGGAGCCCAGTTCGAGCACACCCAATAAACAGCCAAAGAAGAAGGCAAAAAAGGACAAGTCTTCCAAGTTAGCTTGAGTAGTATAGTCTTCTCCTTCTCAGCTCTATGTTCACTGTAAACTTTTAGCGCTGGAATATGGTATCCTATATAACTGTTGTACAAAAATCATTAAATATCATTACCTTTGTGTCTTTCTCTTTGCTTTCAGAAAATCGCATTTCCTTATGTCACCTACGAAGGGGTCCCAAATTCCCCATCAGACTATATAATGTACAAGGCATCCGATTAATGACATACATCAATACAAACGAAGAGGAATATATAAATAATGATTTGTACCTACTATGAAGGGCCCATCAAGGAACGCAGCCAAATGCCATTAGGCTGCAATGAGCACACCAAGTGATAAAGCAATGAAGTGAGCTATATGATGGAGGCATCATGAGTACCCTCAATTTCGGAGTCACATAAAGACTACCTTGCGACTTGCCAAAGGATATATTATGAACGCTAACATGACTTTTATCCCAATCCAAACCTTTGGCTATGCTCTTAGAATCACCACCATGGGAGTTGCGGATCATTCCCCTTCTGCCGCCATCGGAAACCGAATAAATTGAACAGGATTTTGCACCATGTCTAATGCATCATGTCAACTTCAGCACCCGACATAGACCATGGTACGTAAACCAACTTTTGCAGATGCTTCACGGAGATATAGCTATATCGAAAGCAACAAGGTGACGTATATGAGTGTTGACTTGTCAAGCAACATGATCAAGTTTTACCTTCTTATAAGGGTCCAATATCACAATGACGGCCACGGTACAAAGAAGTACTATGAATGCTCCACAAAGATCAGCGCTTATCTACAGGTTGAAAGATGTGATATACACACAAACCTTTGGAATTTGACCTTGTAAGCCATCAAAGGAGAATGAAAGAGGAAAGAAACGTGTGGGGAGTATGATGGACTGCGACAACATCCTTTTATTGTGCATTGTGGGTGTGAGAATTTTGGTCTGTTGGGGATAATGCATTGATAGATTGGTACATGAGCTGATAAAGTGATGGGACGCATATACCAGGAATAAATGTGAGGAGCCAAGTGCAATGTTGTCTATACATACGGAAGCCGTTAAATCACCACCATGGGAGACTTTTGTTTTTTGCACCATGTCTCTGGCCAAACCGCGATTGCGCAATGCAAGGTGAGGCTTGATTGCTGTATCAAATATGACTCTATCATTCTCGCTGTTTACCGAACATGCATACCAATATTAAGAGTAGGTTGACAAAATGGTAAGTTATCTTTATAATAATGTGAATCTGCATTAGGCGTACAAGTGATTAATATCTTTGATACATTTCTTATCACTTGTCGGCGTATATATGCATAGGGACTATACTCCTTCCCATCCTCTAGCTATTCTCATCATCGTTCTTTCTATTCCTTTTTCTTTGTATACTGCTTTTGTACATTTATTGAAATACGGGCAATAGATAAAGAAAGCTGTTCAAAGAACAAGAGGATTGTGGCTGTAAAATGTAAGAGTGGAGGAGTGTGTTATGCAACAAAGGCAATCCAGGTGGGAGGTCCAGTTGGTTGATCGGGCGGAATACATAACGTTGTTCGAGGATGTTTGAAGCACAAGGATTGCCTTTCATACCACAAGGATTGACATCTATTACATGATTCTCAATAAAATGAGCATATATCAGACAACATATACAAACTTGAATAGTTAATGTCACGTGCCACTTTTCGCCTGTTAACTTGGGCGTCCGAAAAGTTATCTGTGACCTAGCCCAGCATTATCACTGCTGCTCTCCTGTAGTCTCCACATGGCAGGCGTTCCTAAGGTAACTATTAGATTCATAGTTCATCACTCCACGAAACTAAACAACACTTAGGATGGCATACCACAACAACCTTTTAGGACATTCGATAGTAATCGATCCTCCAGCTTGCATCCTTCCTCCAATTCTACCGAAGGCACTGGATTGTCTACAAGCCATAATCCTGACAAGTTAGTTGACTCACGACAAATAAAGTCAAAAAAGAGGATACTCGTCAAGCCAAACAGGGGTTCACGGTAAAGCACGCTCTCTAAGCTTCTGGATATCATTCTAACAGCGTGTATAGCTTAACGCAAGAATGCAAGCAATGGTCACTGAGAGACTTTGAAATAGGCAAAGCACTGGGTGAAGGGAAGTTTGGGCGCGTATACCTTGCACGAGAGAAACAAAGCGGATTTATCGTTGCATTAAAAGTTCTCTATAAGAAAGAACTCGCAATTCATGGCGTAGAAAGGCAGCTTCGAAGAGAAGTGGAAATCCAAGGAAATTTACGGTAATGAAATGCTTGTGCAAAGTAGCCTATTTCCAGATGATAAACGTCCCACTCTTTAGTCATCCCAATATTCTTCGATTATACGGCTATTTTCATGACGAAGATCGCATCTTTCTGATTTTAGAATTTGCTGCCAAAGGTGAACTCTACAAAGAATTACAGAGAAAGAACCGTATTCCAGAACCATTAGCAGCTCAGGTATCGTACAACTGCATTCCGATGAGAGTGAACTAGGTTCTCTAATATCCCACATAGTATATAACGCAGATGGCAAACGCGCTCTTATATCTTCACAGCAAGCGTGTCATACATAGAGATATCAAACCCGAAAATCTACTTCTCGGCATGAAAGGAGAATTAAAAATTGGTGACTTCGGATGGTCTGTGAGAACAGGTGTTACAGAGTAAGATGCTGCAATTGATGGCCTTGTTTGTCTTTCTCTAATGGTAGCATTTTAAAGTCGTAGGAGCACGCTCTGTGGTACGTTAGATTATTTACCACCAGAAATGGTTGAGGGCCGTGTACACAATGAAAAGGTGGATTTGTGGTCTCTTGGTGTCTTGCTGTACGAAATGATCTGTGGTACCCCACCTTTTGAAGAGCCCGAAGGTTATCAAGCAACGTATCGCCGGATTGTTAACGTTGATTTACATATACCAAATTTCGTGAGCAGCGACGCAGCGGATTTAATTAGAAAAGTAAGCAAAGAGATGTAGAAAGAAAAGCTTCCATGACTAACTTATTTCATAGCTTCTCGTTTACAAATCAGCAGAGAGAATGCCTCTAAGAAATGTAATCATGCATCCATTCATAGAAAAATATAAAAAATAAACGCCGTCCCATCCGGTTTTAATGCAATCAATCCATAATCCACCATTGTCATTTGACTTCTGGAATTATGTACTACTATTCTAAACTAGCTATCTGACGGCAGTCATGACCAGAGGAGATAACAGGTCTTCCGAAGACAGCTTAACAGTATTTGTATTCAAGAATGGGGGCACCTGTTTCCGTGATTTCTGGAATACTGCATTCTAAGTCAAATGCCTTTGCGAAAACAATCTTGTAGATTTTTTGAATGTTGATTGACTCTGCAGTTGAGCAGAATATCAATGGCGCCCTCATAGCTCGAGCATACTTGCGGGCCTAAAACAGTTATACATGAGTGCCATGTTCATTACTTGGCTCAACTTTATTACGTACCTGTTTTGTAACTTCTTCTTGGTCTTTTTCCGATAATCGTACAAATTCATCATATTTTGTACCAATTAGTAAAGGAACAGCATGCTGTAAAGGGATATCAATCTCATTGTTCAAAGGTCATTGTTATTGTAGTAGGTGACCCATACCTTATTCATCCCACGAGCTTGCCGATACCATTCTTTGATGTTATTAAGCGTTGCCTTTCGAGTCAAATCAAACGTAAACAAGATAGCCACCGCGTCATTGCACACAAGTGGAAGCATGCTCACAAACTCTTTTTGACCTAGAAGAGTGGGGTCAGTCTTAGGTTTACAGCCCTTCAATTGGCCATCAGTTTAACAAGATACGTACCTCCTAAGTCCCATATACTGAAGATAATCTCTGTATTACGGATGATGATCGACTTTTCCATGAAGTTGACGCCTAAAGTGTTTCGGGGTGCTGGTTAGCGTGGTTGCTGTTCGCAGTAATGATTGGAATGGCTCACCCAGTGTTTGAATGTATTCAGAATCAAAGATGCCTTCCGCATATTTCACCATAAGGCTTGTTTTTCCAATATTTGTATCGCCCACTATGCCTGTCTTCAGCACGACGCTAAAGATCGACTGGCACTATTAGTAACCTGCAGCACCACACGTTTTATCTTCTTATCCATCATTACCTGTTTTTTGGTTGGGCGCTTTGACCAGGTTTCGTTGCAGCGTTATGATCCTGGCTCTGTACTTGCTTATTATGTGCTTGATATGGATGTGAACTCATGAAAGAAAGACGCCAGCACAACGGGGCAGAATGTTCAGCAACATAAAAATGAATGAGCATTGAAACTCAGCATGAAGACAATGACGGCATGGCTTTCCTGTTAACTATCAAACGTCCCACTTCGGCTTTAAATATTTCTCGCACGCTTCCAGTATATCACTGTAGCATTTTCACTTAGTAGTGAAATTATCAGCTACTTGTGCTTTGACGGCATTGAATGTAAATGTGGCAAACGGCGAGCTTTACGAGTATATCTTTTAAGGATATGTATTTGAACAAAGAGCAATGCTGTCGTGCACGATTCCTGTGTACACCAAGTACAATCGAATGCTTTCGATAAGTAAATTTTACCACAGCGCAGCTGGACACAAGATTCATGCATGCCTGGAGTCACTGTTACTTTATTTACAAATGAGGCTAGACTTAACACAAACACAAAGAAAACCACTATCAGCGATCCTTTAGAATTGCCACAAAGAAACAAAAAACAAAATGTCTAAAATGGCAGTTGATTGTATTGAATAAAATGGGTCACTAGAGAGATACATTTTATTCGCCGGGTGATTTACGTTTGCGTAATTGAGCTAGCAAAACCTGGGATGACATTGCTCTTTGGCCACTGTTTGCTTCACCACCAAACCCGGGAACAGCACCTGATCCAAATTTAGGGGATAACGATTCTGTTCCTGCCACAGGAGATATCGGTGCAAGTGACTTCTGGCCGAAGCGTGGAGACGGCAGATATGGAGAGTTGTGACAATTACTTGGTAATACAGGTGCTCCTGCAACTCCAGAACGCCCAGTCCAAGTTGGAGTAGCTACACCCATCTTTCGCCTCTCTCGACGTGATTCTTTCAAGACTTCGGTAGCATGCTTCGCCACAAGTGCAGCTTTAAATATCTTTAGTATAGGTTGCTCAATGTTCAAGGACTTGTGCAATATACCTTCACTATCAGCAAGTACACGTTCCTGCTGTCCTGAGTCCATTATTTGATCATGCTGAAGAGCACTTTGTATACCTGTCATCTCAAACAGGCTTTTCAGAACGTTATCCTCCGCATGTGTCTCTGAGCTCCCTGCTTGTTGCTCCTTAGGATTCTCAGCCCTAATAAACCCTTTAGCTTTAAGCTCCTATAAACGTCAATTGCTTAGATACTTGCAATTGCTCGATATTGGCAACACCATTCAAGGCAAGGAGTTGCTCTTTGTCATCAGTTGGTGATTTTGACCTGGACTCTGGCTTTGGACTTTGATAACTAATTTCAGTTCCTTTAAACAGCTGACCGGTTTCGGTGCCTGAACTTGATTCATCATCACCAAGAGTGAAGAGTGCTTTGAGATTACTCGCCTATTGTCCCGTTTAGTATTGAGTTTTTCTCTCAGGATGGGCCTCTTACATCAAAGAATCGCTTCTGCTTAGGATCTTTCAAAATCTTGTTCGTTAAGAATTGCTTGTATATTTGTCTATGATAAATCTTTTCTTCGATGGTTCCACTAGTCATCAACCTGTAGATTGTTACGTCCTTTCTCTGACCCAGCCGCCATGCGCGCTCTCGCGCTTGCATATCTGTAGAAGGATTCTAAAACGATCATCAGACTAGAATATAACTAAATTGATTATTGATTATCTTACCCAGTCAGGATCAAAGATAATCACGCGATCTGCACCAGTAAGGTTTAAACCAAGGCCACCAACTTTGGTGGTAAGTAAGAAAACGTATATATCATCCTGGGTATTGAAATCGTTTACAAGTGCCATTCGCTGTCCGACTGCTGTATTGCCATCCATCCGAAGGTAATTAAAACCTAAGCCTTTAATTACCCGCTCAATAATGTCGAGCATCTGCCGTGTCTGGCTGAAAAGAAGAACCTTGTGATTTTGTGATTTCCAAAGTCTTAAAAGTGCACACACAACGACCAGCTTCCCACTTTTCTCGGGATCTCCATAACTTGGATCCTCCTTAAACAATTGAACTTTAGATATCTTGGTTGCATAACGCGTAAGCACTTACTTCAGCAGATGTTGAGGCTGTTGTGATTAAATCGGGATGATTGCATATCTTTCGAACAACGTCAATCCCATAGAGAACCTGCCGTCTGCGTTCAAGAATAGCATCCATGTCCTTGGAGTGAATGAATCGCAGGTACGCCTCACGCTGTATGGGTGTGAGCTTGCAGAATAAAACCTGGAAGAGTAATTTAGACGGGTTAAACGATCCACAAACTAGACTTTGGTACCTGCTCATTTTTTGCCGGAAGATTAGTAGCTACGTCGACCTTCATCCTCCGGAGAAGATATGGATTGATCAGATCGCGCAGGACACAAGCACACCGATAAGCTGTTTGAACCTGCATATTGGTAGCATTTGCATAACCGCCAATAGTAATGGGGACAGAAAATTGTGTTTGAAAAACGGGTAGGGTCTAATTCCGGATGCTGGTGAGCTTTGTGATCCATATCAAAAGAAATACATACACCTAGCCTTCCTGGGAAGGTAAAATCGAACAATGACCAAAGCTCTTTCAAATTGTTTTGGATCGGTGTACCGGACAAAATGATACGATGAGATGTCTTGTACATAATTAGCATTAGAAGTTATCATTTAAGATATGTCTTACCTTGAATTGTTTACATGCCAATGTCGTTTCCGAGTCAGGGTTCCTTATTTTGTGCCCTTCATCAAGCACTACGTAACCCCAGCGATGTTTAAGCAATATTTGTCGATATGCCTGTACTCCATTGTATGTTGTGACAAGGACACCGCCTGACAATCCCATCAGTATTTCTGAAGAAATCCGTGCCATAATTACAACTTACCCAATCGAACAAAACGTTCCACCAACGCATGTGCTCTTCTGCCGGTTTTAGTGCGAAGAACATCTTCATTTGATAGACTTTGTTGGCCCTTGCCTTTACGTCTTTTTCTTGCCGTGCTCTCTGACCTCCATAAATCCACATCTTCTAACTCGGAAGAATCATGATCACTTTGGGTGGGATCGAGAAATTGTTTGGCATCCGTACGCATAACACTCCCAGTAGCATGCAAAACCGCCACGCGGATTGGCGGCCACCATCGATGAAATTCTTCAACCCATTGCTTCATCACCGTAGCAGGACACACGACGACTGTTGCCTTACCAGGCCCAAGTATTTTGGAATGATAAAGTCCTGAAATGAACGCTATCATTTGCACAGTCTTCCCAAGACCCTGTCGATTCATTATCAGCTTATTAAATGTTGTAGTAGAAATGAAGTAAAGGAATCTCACCATCTCGTCACCAATTATGCCGCCAACCTTCTGTGAGTGTAATTCCCAGAGCCATTTAACGCCTAAATCTGGAGTTAACAAAGTAATAACGCGCAACACTTTCTTTCCTACTAACACGTTTTTTGATAATCAAGTAAATTCATCCATATCTCACGTGGGATGCGTAATCCGGCGCCTAATTCGATATCTTCGTAGCTTGGACTTGTGTCATATGATTCGTCCCCAGGTTCCTGTCGACCACCTTGATCTGGATGTCGCGAACTGTTTCTTGGCGTGCCATCATCGTTATCCTTCGTTGGTAAAATATTAGCATTTGAACGTCTGGCAAAATAGTTAATCAGAGCTTACATCCTCTATATTTGCCAACATTCGTTTTCTGTTATACAGCCAACCGCGCATTCGTTTCTATTATATTTGTGTCTTCAGTGGAGGTCTGCGTAAGCATTCCTTTCTTATTTACCTGATAAACATCTTCATCTCCATCATCAGCGAACATGGTTTTCCTTAATGTAGCTGCAATCTCCATAGAATCATCGGTATCTGTGTCGGAAATGTAGTCTTCATCACCTTGCGAATCTGATGCTGTATATTCATATTCATCATCAGACATTACTAGCTGTTTCTTGCGAGTCGTTTGCTTCTTATCCGATGGTCGAAATCCATTTGACCTCTGTTTTGTCGATGGTGGCCGCTTACTGTTACCATGCTGGTTATCGGTTACTGGTACTGGTTTTCTTCTGCCTCCAGAACGGCTATCACCCAGTGATACACCAACAGGCGAAGTCCCCCAAGAAGTCGGGATGTGTTCATCAGAACCTTTCTCAATTTCGGATAACTCAGTGAACGGTGTAATCTTCCCTGTACGAATCAAGAATTCTCGACGTGTTTCATTTGCAGGATGTTTGGGATCTGCGTTCCTCACGGAATAGTCTTAGTATGATCACTCTGTGGTATATTGCGCAACCAACCATACCGCTAACAAACTCTCCTTGACTTTTCTCTCGATATCTCATGCGAGTAAGAATATCGTTCTCATCTCGATCCAAATTTTGAAGACGACTTGTCTTGAATGTGACATTTTCAATACCTGCTTAAAAAGCCAGACGCTGCGCACATACCTGGATGTTTATCTTAGTCAGTAATCTCTCTTGGCTTGCCGAATTTAGAATTTTATCCCCAAGCTCTCTCTGCAATTTCTCTAGCTGCTTGCGAGCATTGCTGAATACAGTGAAATGAGTTGCAAGTCTTCTAACACATGTATCAACTCACTCCTTTTCCTTGCGAGCTTTTGTCAGCCGTTTATAGTCAAGCGCATTATCCCGTTCAGCAATCGCTTTGTCCGCCTTTGTATATGTTTAGCATAATTTAGCATAATATAACTCATAAAATCATGAGTTTATGGCCATACTTTGACCATTATCTGGCGTTCTAGAGCATTCTGATCCATGAGGTTCACTCCCAAATTCTGGAGCTTTTCGTCGATATCATTATCTATGGTTGGCTCTTCGGACGTTTTTTGACCCGCGCAAGCAGAATCCGAGTTATTTGAATTCATGGTTTCATTCGAAGGCGATGGATCCAGTAGATCGTGCGAATCCATGTGGAAGTAAAAAGGGAACTTGAGTAACTTGGGAGAAATAGTGTGTGATCAAAAGTCTCCAAAACCCCAGTATTTGTCTGAGGCTGGGCTCTACTGGCTCTTACCATTCTTGGGCTCTTGGACATCTGCATGTAGCGACTGCGGAAATTCAGCGTGGATGCTGTTCCCCTTGGCTTCACCCTGTACTATACACTGAATACAGTTTTATAGGTCCCGAGGTTAGAAATAGGATAATGCTATCACAAAAGACCAACGACTACCTTTGACATTGACTTTTCACGTGACCCAAGATGTTCCCCCTTTGCTGGTACTATCTGTTTCAACCATGACCTCAAATTCGAGCACTGTACGTTTGCAATTTGTCAGTGATACAAAAAAGTTATACTTTTTTACATCTATTTTGCGCAAATATATAGATTTGAAACATGGATTTTGAACACATTACAGTTGAGCCTCTCACTCTGTGATGACCGGAAACATTCACATTTTGTACCGTTCTTTCTAATTGCAAAAATAATGATGGATTTGATTATATATCGGCTATCCTTTGCTAAGCATATCACCTTCGCCTATATTATAATGTTGATAAGGGTCTCCCTTTAGCAGGATAGCAAGCTTAGGTCTAAAGAGAATCAAATATGATGAACAAGGTAAGGCTAGGTCAATGATACAATGCTACCATTTAGACAAAGGCATCACACTTGACATTCCTGCTTAGTGGTAAAAGTCATTCGCTTGCATTTTCCCTAGATCAAAGCTCGACCAATATAATATATTATATAATGCTTCATTCTTCTGATTGTTGACTATGATAAGTGGTATAGCAAGTTACTTAGTAGTAAATGAGTGACAAGTGTCAACATCACTTGCGAACATCCCGTCGTCGCTCATTGGGTTTTCGCAGGGCACGTAGTAAGACCTATTAGTAAGGCCGATGACAGATTTAAGGTATTCCGCCTCAGCTCACCTTGCGCTGCTCTTGCTCTAAATACCTTGCCGTGTCGATCGCTTCAACGGCTGTCCATGTGATGTGAGGCCCGCGTCTTTATAATTTCCTTCATGAAATCTCATATGTATCGAATCGCATGTATCCTAGGTTGTGTGCCAGATTACCAGTCCCTTGACCGCACGCCTTATTTTTCGCCTTATGGTGAGCTCTTTGGTTATAACTTTAGAACGAACATACTAAGTGCAAAAACTTTCTGTAACAATCATGCATCGCTCAAAAAGCATATGAGAATTCTGACCTGGTGTTAAGCAACATGATGAATTGAAGGGGAAATAGATTCCGAGGTCCCCCAGATCTACCCGCCTCGTACAAAAATGTAGCTATCGGTATAGCGCAGTCCATCACATAAACTACAATAGAAATAGGAATTGGATTTCAGAGAACTAAAGACATATGATAGAATGATTTGATCGTTTTGTTGATGATAATCTACATATATTACTATACAATGCGGGGGGGAGCTCATGACGGTATGTGATTGCTTGATTAATAGGATTTGAGTTAGCAACGAGACTTGAATAGCGTCATATACAAGACGAATATATGGGTAATGGGATGTCAAGGGCATACAAAAAAGCTGTCGTTAGAGTGACTGGGTCATATGAATGTTGATGAAGATGCTGCAACCCGTGCTCCCCGGTAACTAATGGGAAGTGTCGGTTCACATGGCTAATCTAATATCCCTTCCAGTCGCCGCAATTACAAAAGTTTTCTGTTTTATTCCGCTTAGGTGTCTTTCTCTGTTTTTCCTATTTCCCTTTACCCTTGTAAACTCCAGCATGTCGTTGCTTCGCACTGCCTCCGCTTTGAAGACTGCCGCTAGCTCTACCGTCAAGGTATGTACGCGTTCTATAATAAGTAGACCGCGACTCACCACAGGATAAATAGTTCAATGCAGTTCGTGGCATTACCACTGCCGCTCCTTCTGTGACTCAAACATTCAACGGCCAAAAGAAGGAAAATGTAAGCAAGTAGACTTGCAAGGAAGGAATGAGGAACATAATGTATTGACCTTATGTGGTAGGGTAACTATACAGTGACTCTTATTCCTGGTGATGGCATTGGTCCCGAGATTGCCGAATCTGTCAAGAGAATCTTTGCTGCTGCAAAGGCACCCGTCGACTGGGAAGAGGTTGATGTGACACCTATCATCAAAGACGGAAAGACTGCTATCCCTCAAGATGCTATCGATAGTGTACGTCGTTCGACTGTTGCTCTCAAGGGTCCCCTGGCTACTCCAATTGGCAAGGGTCACGTTTCGCTTAACTTGACCCTCCGCCGTACCTTCAATCTTTACGCCAACGTTCGTCCTTGCCGTTCGGTACAAGGCTACAAGACTCCTTATGAGAATGTTGACACTGTCCTTATCCGTGAGAACACCGAAGGTGAATACTCTGGCATTGAACACGAGGTTGGTTGTAAATATAATCTTTAAATCTATATATTTGGTGTATATCTGATACAATCACTGCAGGTTGTCAATGGTGTTGTCCAGTCAATCAAGCTCATTACTAAGGAGGCCTCTGAACGCGTTGCACGTTACGCATTCACCCATGCTGAGTCTGTAGGCAGAGACAAGGTTACCGCTGTTCACAAAGCCAACATTATGTAATTGTACATTGAGCGCTACGCAGTGGAATATTGGGATTAACGCACACTTTAGGAAATTGTCTGATGGTCTTTTCTTGGATGTCTGCCGACAAGTTGCTAAGGAGTTCCCCCACATCAAGTTTGATGAAGTGCTCTTGGACCGTGCTTGTCTTCACGTGAGTTTTCAGCGGCAATGAATGGAAAAATTTTGGACCGAAAGTAACCTAAAGATTAGATTGTTTCCGATCCTTCCCTCTACGCTGACACTGTAATGGTTATGCCTAATCTCTACGGTGATATTCTCTCGGATATGTGTGCTGGTTTGATCGGTGGTCTTGGTTTGACACCATCCGGCAACATTGGTCGAGACGCCTCCATTTTCGAGGCTGTGCACGGCACTGCTCCTGATATTGCGGTATGTGAGAAAAAATATAAGGCCGTTAATATACTAAGTATATACAATTATAGGGCCAAGACAAAGCTAACCCCACTGCTTTGCTTTTGTCTGGTATTATGATGTTGAGACATATGCGTTTGACCGATCAGGCTGCCAACATCGAACAGGCTGTCTTTAAGACTATTGCTGAAGGCCACGCACTCACCGCTGATTTGGGTGGTCGCTCTTCAAACACCCAGTACACAAATGCTGTTATTCAGAATCTCAAGGTCTAAAACTGCTTTGAAATATCAGCTCATGAACGATGATCATCTTTTATTCTCCATTTCCTACATAGAAAAATTGTTTTACAACTATTCATGTCTTATCACATTATCAACAGATAACAATGACACTTGTGTTTTACCCAGTGAATCTGTTTTGAAAGTTGGATATTGATGTAGGCACCTGAATTCTTTACAGTCAATGACTTGGGCTTGCAAACAGGCCATATAATAAGCATGTGTTGAGTAGTTAAGCTTTCTACGTGATATGCGTATCTTCTGTCATACGTGAATGCTTCAATATAAAGAACGTAATTGGCTGTCTTTTGATACAGGTAATATTTATTGCAGGACGTCGCGCCACCTAGTATTGCCCAACAGCTGTTAGATAAGGTGTGCTCAATACTTCCTATCATATCTCGTTCAGTAGGGTCCCAGGCAGGAAGGGAGAGAATGATGCAGCTATTGCATGAATTCACAAAGTTACCAACAAATTGTATTGGGATAGCTGCATGAGTCCTCGATACCTTCAAAGCGTAAAATTATACCACGAACAGAAGAATGAAATCTGTGTCATGGTTGTTGTATAGAAAGACAAGGTTATCATAACACTGCAGGAATCTTCGGTATCTTGGTGGTAGAGAAAAAGGGTGGTGTTAATGCTAGAATCATTCCACGTGATGCTCACTCACACAACAGCCCCTATTTCGATGTCGGTCCATTCCTATATCCGCAGAATAACGGACTACATGCTCTTCATCACTATGAATAAGAAAAATTATTTTCATTGTCTCATTAGGCTGCGTAATCAACGAATGTATCTTTGATGAAAATACATACTTCGTGAATGAGAAGTCCTCGCATTTAAATTATTGATGAATGGTTATCCTCCACCCACACCTCTCTGTCATAAAGTCCCTGCATATCCCCATTCTCTTCTAACCCAGATTAACACTGGCAGCTCGTGTTGTTCCACGTGACTTTCAGTATACAATGGCACCATGCATTGCACGGGCGTACCGCTGACCTCTTCCCTATCCATTATTAAACGACGGAGACCTACATCCTTATTTATGAAGTTAAATTCGGTCACGGTTAACGAAAAAATTCTTCCTATAGATGATATCATGCCCAACGATGTCGAAATGTCGGAGCTAATATGATGGGGGTGGCACTGCAAGACCATCATGTGCATCCCACCCACGCTTTGGGGTATTAGTCCTATGCTAATATATTTGCTTCCGCTGTATCCATGTCCGACATAATGAACGGCAACTCTTTTTACTGCGAATCTGATTCTCCAGTGGAAGTCCACTCTCAACGGCACGATGAATTCTCATTGGACTTCGTCAATCAAGAACACATTAGAGACCTTTCGAGAGCTCTTGCAAGGGATCCCAGTAGTGGTTCAGAAACTGGCGCTGAGCACTTGTCAACCACGTCTGGAAGGAAAATGAAAAAAGAAGATACGGGAACACCTAGAGGGATCTCATATTCAATTTCTCGGTATCCTTTGATCGTAAGGGATAACATGATTTATGACGATGAAAATTGTTGATTAGCTTTGTATAGCTTGGCATCGGTGCAGTAATCATATTTGAATTGATTTTGTACATATGCCTGCGCCAGTTGGTACGAGCATGGGAAAGCCTATTTAGCTGGTAAAAGGTTTACGTCAGTATTATAACTCTAGCTCACCTTGTTCATAATTGTTTTTCCAAAGGAGAGGCAAGCGAAGACAACTACGCGCAAATCTTCGAGCAGCGAATTCCTATGAAGAGTGGTGTGCAGCAGCGGATGCACTGGACAAATATATGGGCAAAGATGTTTGGAAGGAATCAGCACCTTACGGCTATTATGACTATCGTCTTATTGAAAAGGTTATTCGACATCTACGAAGCTATCGAGAAAATGCGGACAATAGCTATGAATCAGCAGCCAATCTCAAGGATGTGCTATACGCCTGTTTGAAGCAAAACTTTGCTGGAATTGAGAACACAAAATTGTATAGCAATAGTTATCTTGGAACCAAAAGACTGGTGGAGCAATATGTGGATGAAGGTAACTACCAATTATTTTTAACGACTACCATTGCTCATAACCATTGTACTTCATTAGTGACCCATGCGATCGATGTTTTGACAAAGAACAAACATATATCGATCGATGACAAGCGTCTCGCATTCAAACTATATTCAAAGAACTTTGGTCGAACAGCGTTCTGCTTATCCGGTGGAGCTGGCTTCGGTTACTATCATCTGGGTGTGATTCGTGAACTATTGGACCAAAAGCTGTTGCCCCCGATCATTACAGGGACCTCAGCCGGTGCATTGATGGGTGCGATCGTGTGCACTCGTACTGATGACGAATTACGTCAAGTCCTCGTACCAGAACTTGCACATAAAATCAAGTTTTGTCATGATTCATTGATAAAGCACTTGACTCGATATGCAACAACTGGTGCTTTTTTTGATACTGATCAATGGTGTCGTCTTGCTGTGTGGTTTTCACGTGGATCACTCACATTCAAGGAAGCGTATGAACGCACTGGCCGCATCTTCAACGTTTCTGTGGTGCCCAATGACCCACATTCACCGCCAAAACTTCTCAACTATATCACGGCGCCTAATTGTGTTATCTGGAGTGCTGTAATGGCATCAGCTGCTATTCCTGGAGTAAATATGCTTAACGAAACTTATAATTCAACTTTGAGATTTAACTGCTCAGCTATAGATTTTGAACCCAATGGTCCTTCTACAAAAAACACCCAAATCAAACCATCTCATCCCATATGATTATGGCCACCGTTTCAAAGATGGTAGTTTGCGAACAGATATTCCTACACAGACACTATACCACACTTTTGGTGTCAACTATACCATTGTTAGCCAAGTGAATCCGCACATTCACGTATTCTTTTATGCCAATCAAGGAAGTCCAGGACGTCCCGTGACCCATCGTTGGGGCAAAGGATGGCGTGGTGGATTCCTCGCGTCTGCGGCGGAGCAATTTTTAAAGCTGGATCTCTCCAAATGGCTCAAGGTATTAAGGGATCTCGATCTTCTTCCAAGAGTAATGAATCAAGACTGGAGCAACTTATGGCTTCAAAAATTTGACGGCACAGTAACAATATTGGTAAGTTACACAATAACGTCTATTTTTCGTCATTCCAAAACTCATGCTGTTGTGCACAGCCAAAAACAGGTTTGCTTGATTGGACCCATATTGTCGCCAACCCTACAGAAGATCGACTCAAGCATGCAATGAATGTGGGTCGAGCCAGAACATGGCCAACTATTTCCATGATCAAAAACAGGTTACGAATTGAAAATGCAATCAAAGAAGGACAGAAAACACTTCGCAGCCGCCGCCATAACACCTCAAAAACCGGCGCATCCAATGCGAGCGATGACACATCAAGCAGTAGTAATGACGAAATCCGATTTTTAGCAGGTCGTCGTGCAAGCATGCCTGATGGATTTGGACTGTTACAGGAAAAGCAGTGGAAGAAAGAAGAAACGCGAAGACGAAGGTTTCTTGCACAGTTCACTGATCGCCGTGAAGTAATTGCAGGCAAGGAAATTGTGGCCCAGGAAGCTGAAGCGCGGGCATATGATTTCGACTCAGAAAGCGAAAATGAATCATCTGATAGCGACACCACGTAATTAGGATGATAGTACATTTGACTTTTTACCCATACCCTTTTCATCCAATCCTTGTTGAAAGCAGTTCTTTTTGTAATACCATTATCAGTACGAATGTTACATCGCATGGGTTGTATTGTGTGGTTGGATTCCCGCTATAAAATTAGGTTCGGGTTTGAGATTATGCCGTCATTATGACGACGACACAGAAAATTCATGCAAACATATAAAGCAAGCCCAATCCTTTTAGCACACTTTTCACTTAAAAACAACATGTCAACTTTGTTGGGTGAAGAAAATACAAAACTCGATAAACTGGGTAACACTGTATCCGCCGAATCATCTGAAGACGCATCTCCCCCGACCAAGAAGGAACAACGAGCTGCTGAGCGAAAGGCTCAACTTGGATTAGCGGGTATGTCAACAATATAACGTGATGGTCGAAGCATGAATGGTTGACAGCCTGTGCCATTAGCTTCTCCACCAGACCATCGAAGAGGGCCTGACCGAGGTATATTTCGTGATGTTTCTCGGGAGCAGCAAGAGCAACAACAGGAGCGCCAATACGACCAGCGTCTTGCAGATGAGCGTGAGGAGCTCCGTGATGATCGTCAACGTCGACAATTCGATCGACATGGTGGATATGGTTTCAGGTTTGGCTTCAACGAGAACGTGTACAACATATCACTAACATTGCCCACAGCAACAAAGATAAAAAGTCCAAGCAAGGATGGGGTGATCCTCTTGACGAGTAAGTCAGATGATATTTTTGTGCAAGAGCAGACCGATTTACGGATTATTTAGCTTGAATGCTGACTACGAAATGGATCCAGCCGACCCAGCTGCTGATCCCGATGAACCAGGTATATAGATGCATTCGATCAAGCAACCTGTAACTTACTCAAAAGTGTTTTCTTAGCTCAATGATATTATACAACATAAATAAACACGGTAGAGCACAGTTTCTACACAATCATTTCGCGATATTGTGTTGCTGTAAGTTGCTTGGAACTGTCCTTGCCTTAGGCGTTCCATGCTCTAAACATGATTATAATCGTCACTAAAAGGCGTTGTATTCCGTACTACGACTAAAGAGAAGCTGGCCCAAAGTGATATAATAAGTAGGATGTTAGCTGTATCAAATGTAAAAGAAAAACTCCTTCTACAAGCTTGCGTTCAGCTCTATACCCCAAAAACCACCTTCATATCTATTTCATTGAAACGAATCAAACTATTTTACTTGGAATGAAACGACCTAATTCCCTCCATTGAAAGGATAGCTAGATAGCTAGCATGTTTGACTCTGCTAAAGGTTTACCCAAAGAAGGCATCGTATCATAAAAACCTCCCTATAAGTATCCATCTTCTGTCAATAATGTTCAAGTAGATACATGGCGGCTGATAGCTCTCGCTTTATTCGTAATATCAATGAAAGCGATGTGATTCCGATGGTACACGACCACGGATAATGGATGGCTCAGTGCCCTTGATGTATATATCGCTCCAAAATTCTTTCAAATCGGGTTCAGGCGACGCTTCCGCTTCTTGTGTCTCCTTCTCAATCAATTTACGTGCCTCTTTATCGATCGCTTTGATTTCTTCTTCGGTAGCCACACTTCGATCGATTATCAAATCTCGGAGGTGCGTGATAGGGTCTGCCGTGGATCGCATGCGTTGGATCTCATCTCGTGACCGATAGGTTGTACCAGGGTCTGACATTGAGTGACCGCCATATCTGTATGTTCTCATTTCCATTACGAGTGGACCTTTACCTGACAAAACCCACTCTTTTGCCCATTCACATCCTCTCTTGACTGCGAGAACATCCATGCCATTCACCTACCATGAATATGAGTATGGAATTGTAAGTTTGGGTGTTCGTGCAGAAATCATTACCTGTATCCCTGGGATGTATTCCGCTCGAGTATAGTATTCAGTTGATGCAGATGAGCGACTGGCAGATGTTCCCATTCCATATTTGTTGTTCTCACATACGAATATACATGGTAGCTCCCATAATGCTGCCATGTTAAAGGATTCAAACACTTGACCCTGGTTAGCCGCTCCGTCTCCATATAACGTGAAAGTCGCCGATGGAATACCAAGATACTTTTGAGTGAACGCGATTCCTGCACCCAATGGTACCTTCACGCTTGATGTCAGTATATGAATCCAAAATAGTAATACCAATATCTTACTTGAGCTCCAACAATCCCATGCCCACCATAGAATGACGGCGAGAACATGTGCATGGATCCTCCTTTACCATGTGAAATACCACTTTCACGTCCCATAAGCTCAGCTAGCACACTCTTTACTGTAGCACCTCTAATAAAAGTGAAGCCATGGCAACGATATGCAGTGATCACATGATCGTGGTGCGTAATAGCAGATTCCATACCCACAGATACAGCTTCCTACAATATACCATGAGCACAACATACATGCTTTGTGAATTATCTACTGTCACCTGTCCTGTGCATAAATGACAAAAGCCACGAATCTTCTTCGCTTTATAAAGACCATCCGCAGCTAACTCCATCTTCCTCATAGTGGTCATTTTCGTGAAAATATCTAGCAATTCACTGTGTTCGATTTCCATATCCAAATTTGGCTTGTGGTCCACTTTATACATCTTGAACGAATCCTCCGGAAGAGTAACAGAGATTTTTTCATGCTGGCGGCTTGTTGTGCTAAACGCACGACGCTAGACATTCTTTCTGTCAGTGTATCGCAGAATCATAAAAACGTACTTGTCACTTACCCAAGCTGATTTACAAGAGAATATGGTACGAAGCATGTGAAAGTAAGGAAAAGAAGCCCCAGTTCACCGATTAGTTCAGCTTGGGAGTATCTATCCATCACTCGGAAAACATGGGTTCAGTGCATAATAATTTGGCTGCTTTCTGACGTCATTTTAGCCCCGTTGTTTCAATCTTCTGCTCACAGTTTTCGCGAAGATAAGAGTGAGAAAGCAACAGCTCATCACCGTTGTATATATCATATTGATGCATCTAACCACATACAGAGCCTCACTTTAGAAGATACCCTTAAGTTGAATTTATTGCAGTGAATTATTGTGATCCAATAATAAACCAGTGATATTTACATTACTACAAGGTCTTCAACTGCAGATTGGCAAAAGATTACGTAACTCGTCCTGAAACTAGCAATCCTGCAAGTATATACAAGCCAAACACCCCACACCTTACGGTTCGCGTTCATGGAGAAAGTTGCAGTTGTCACCAAATCGGCACCCGCGATATGTCCCAAAATACCTGCATTTTGGCGTTCGTTTTCTTCTAGGTCGTTGTCCACTTTGCCTCGCAGAATGCGTTTCATTGCGTATATCAGGGCTTGAGGTGCTCTCTCGAGAACTACTTGCTCTACCATCTTGTTTGGCATCTGCAAGTTGTGATGGGTGTACACGCGTCTCACGGTCCGACTATCATTCATTGTGAGCACAGCAACATCGACCACGCATACAAGCCAGGTCTTACCAAAAGATCAGCAGATTCAGGCTGCTGAGATTGTAGCATATCTAGGAACATCTGCATGATTCTACAAGCGGGTATAAGAACTTGAGCTACACGATAAGCGGTATCCATGACATACCCAGGGTTGTTCAATAGCATTTGCGATACTTGGTTTACAGATGGCTGCGATTCGGTGCTTTCCATCAAAGGGGTGATATTCACCTGAGGTACAGTTGGCACGGCTATAGTTGTTCCCACTGGAGATCCTTGTGTAGGTAGAGGATTGTCAGATACTTCTTCAGGGCGTACATATGGATAGTTTTCCTGCGCTGTAACGTCGTCTAACGGAATAACTTTAACATGAACATTGTTCTCGATAATATCCGCGTGCTGTGGCTCAGCTGGAGATGGAGGTATCTGCTGTGGGCTGGCATATACTGCAGCAGGCACGATAGTCTCACGAGCGCGCTGATGCTGTGATTCAGGCGTATCAATAACACCAGGCCTCTTATCATCAGCGATAGGATTCAGCATCTGCGGTGTCACCCATATATGTAGCTTCGGGTTTGTCAGTTGCTGTATCCACGATTTGAAGCGATCAGCTTACCTCCCATTCTTCAGGATCAACATCATATTCCCGTATCTGTACTAGCCGATGGTCTGCTTCAAATCGCACCCGCTTTCGGGAAGGTCGATCATTTTGATCGCCTAGAGGTCGTTTAATCATTCCCGATGCAGATTTCTTCCAATCCTCTAAGCTGCTTTCTGTTCCAGAGCTGGTGCTGCTGTGCGTTGCTGGCCTAGTGGTGCGTTATTAGTGATATAATATGACACGTATCGATCGATAAATTTTACCGAATAACATAGCTTGCTCTTGGTTTGTTGGTGGAGACAAGGCTCGTAAAGAAATCCTTGGTTGTGATAGCTTTGGCACGCTGAGGAGGATCCTTTTGCAAAGCCAGACGTGTACTTGACTAGTTCTCCGCTTTAGTGATAATTGCTTCACTTATCAAGTCCTTTGCTCTTACATTTGATCCGGTGGATGAATCATCACCGTCGACTGAAACTAATAAGAAAAAATTAGTATCCACAGATAATTTGTATGATGCAAAACATCCACTTTACTTTTTTCTTTCAGAGCAGCCCATTGCCGCATTAGTTCTTCCGCCTGCTGCTCCAACTGTCCTTTGCCTGAGTTGAGCCAAAAGAAAAATCTCTTGAGTACCCCTGATAATAGACCATCCTGTCAACCTACCAGCCTGCTTCGCTTTATCTCTTATTCGTCGAACGGCTCGTCCTATCCCGTAAGCCATAAGCATATGCAGTTTCATAGGTATATGCTTAAGAGACTACATATATGCGTTAAGATATTAGGCATATAGGTATTGCTTACATGGCGCTACGTACCTTGATCATATCTTCCAGTAAGATCCAGTTGCATTTTTCGATTGCTTCCGTGATATAATCATTGCAACGACTGCAAAATTCAGTAGAATTCGCAATACTGTATGATACCAATGTCAATTCAATAGGAATCGTAATATGACCAACACTGTGACAAACCTATCAAGTATCTCATGGGACGATGTCTGCTGTATTATCTTCAAAATAGCACGTTGCAGCTCAGGCGGCATTCGGATGGCCATCATCTCCATCACATGTTTTGCGCTTTCAGTATCTTCAAATCCCTTGTATTCAGATCCAACACAGTACTTGCTTATGTGTCTGATAATAGCGTTCTTATCTGCAACCGTTGCATTGTCCACTGGGTAGCATTCGCCGCTCTTTGTTGGTGACAGTAGAATATCTGATCTGTCGGATTCCGAATCATGATGCATCGGATCCCCTAAGCTGGGGCTTGTCTTTTGTACGGATTCTGATGGATACGGCTGATGCGTAACAAGTTCAACAGGTATACCCTGTGACGATTGCAAAAAGCCGGGCTTTTTTGGCATTGTATCTAGGTCGACAATCGTATACTCAGCTTCTACTTTCAATCAATCTCTCCCCGACCTTGAATTACCTCCATTGATATTTGGTTTCTGCTCGTGTGTTGCTTGCATTATGTTTCTCGGATATTCCTCCTCTACAGACGTGTACTACACACGTACATGATATTAGAGAGATCCCGATACGTCCACTGCCTAATTACCTCATTCACTTCTGTTGATGCACGTTCATTCATTCTCTGTTGTTTATATTCATCCGTAGAATCTATGGAAGAAGAAAAATATGTAAACTTCACTATC
Organism: Lichtheimia corymbifera B2541; assembly: GCA_000697475.1. Classification (NCBI taxonomy): domain Eukaryota; kingdom Fungi; phylum Mucoromycota; class Mucoromycetes; order Mucorales; family Lichtheimiaceae; genus Lichtheimia; species Lichtheimia corymbifera. The sequence continues at coordinate 62,535 of JNEU01001026.1, forward strand.
CAATTCGCCCATCATAAATCCCATATAGCGACAAGATAACAAAAGCGATCAAATACTATGTCACCATGCAACGAAAGTGGGTATTTTGTTTTGCAAAGCTTTATATGCCATCGTTCGTCGCGGGAACTTGATTACATTTGCTCCTGCCGACTGCAGCACATGTCTAACTAACGGCGCAAGGATCCATGCAACGTACAAAAAGGAAGTAGACGTTACCATGCACATTGTTGAACCCCAGGCTAGTCGAATTCTGCGACATCAGATCGATCAAACAAGCGTTCAAAAGACTGATGAAAAGGAATACGTTTTTTGGGTTTCAGTCGTCGGTACTTGTTTAGTCCAATCACTTTGTGTCCATGATAGTAGTCTAGCATACCATTATTGAATATACAATATCATATCTTATTCGTGGTAATATACTATGAATCCTATATAAAATGGGGGTATCTTGAATAATACGACGATGTCAGGATCTGACCGTTTTTGGGACCATACATTGTTGAGATTGGTATTAACCAGCGGGCCCCTTTTCCGGATGTTGTAACGAAGTACTACCCTCTCACTCTTGAACGCGTTATTGACTGTAATCGCTATAGTAGTGGTCGTATCTCGTAGCACGTCACCCTTACTAACTCAAACAAATTTCCAACATATAGCTTTGTACTAGTAGCATCTACTGGGCTTTCATTAAATACTGCGTCTAATTTTCCTCGCTTTTTCATAGCACACTAAGACACTACCTTATGTACTTTTGAATTTGTCAATAAAGCTTTCATTCAAAACTCTTTATTATTGTGATTTACTTCATTAAATCATTCTGTAAGGGACTTTTCTTAAAAAATGAAGGCAAGAGTGTGCATGTGGGTTTTGCGAACACGAATCAACACATTCCTTCAATACCGTATGCCATTTTCAAGCTAGCCCTGATCGTTTGATCTTTTTTACTTTGCGTCCTCCTTTTTTTTGAAAATCACGCCAGCTATTCACACGTTGATCTCGAGTGGCTTCCCATTGTTTAGCTTCCTCCTGCTTGCGCTTGCGGCGCTGAGACTCCTCCTCCGCACGGCGCGCTTCCGCACCTGTCTTTAGTGATGAGTATATGCCATGTAGCCCTGTATGAATGATTTACCTTCAGCTTCCATCTCTTTTTTAACTTGTCGCCTTCGACGTAGCTCCATCTCAAACAGAATTTCCTTTACTTTGGCGCGTACAGCATCACGTCCCTCACGTGTTTTCAGAAAAGGATATTGTTCGGTGTTGACAGAAGTAGCAGACTCGATCACTACCTTTGATCTCTCGCTGTTGGGTTTATCCGCCTTGTTTTCTTCTGCTGCGTCTGATGATCCTTGCACGTCCGAGTTCAAAGAAGTTGCCACAACCTGTGTCTTGACCTTGTAGCCATTCTCTCTCAGCACCTCCACTTTAGCTTCTTCCACTATGCTGAGCAAGTGTTTGACTCTCGCTTCATCTTCCAGCTCCAATTCAGCTTTCTTCAGTAAGGCGAAAGCTTCTTCTGCGCGATCGTGCTTGACCTTGTCGGGATGAACCATGAGGCTCTTTCTACGGTACTGCAGTTTAAGTGTCTTGGAATCAGGTTTTTCATACGGGAGATCTAGAATGGAGAAAGGATCCAGCTTGAAACATTGTAGTACACGATCGATTTCAAGCTGCTTCTCGGATTGAGAAAAGTAACGCTCGAGGTCTTGATCAGCCATATAAAGAAGAAGTGGGTGGGTCAGACAACCAATGCATTTCCGGTTTCGGAATAGTATTGGTCCGCGTGCAGTGTCTTTCAGCATGCATATTCACACCACTCACGCCACTCATCTATCCATCCCCGCGTACCCACTTGAATATTTAAATATAGATCATGACTGCTGATTTTATGTACGTCTTCCACCATTGTGTTGCGTATTGGCGAAGCGATTGATTAAGTGAAAATGTAGGTAGTGTGGTTGATTACAATGTGTTGCCCGCTTCCCAAATAGCTTATTGCAATTAGTAATGCTTACATTCAATATATGCAGCGATCTTAATCTTTACATGGATGTTATCAAGAACATCGTATGAGCGTGAGATACATGATGTTGAAAGCAAAGGATAGGGATATCACACTGTCCTTCTCACATGTGTGTTTACCAAGAATAAACCCAGATTGTTTATATATTCAAACGCCACATTAAACATCATTGATGAACTTTTGCGAGAATTCATGCATACACGGTGACTATCATCCTGTGATTAATCGAAGAATGCTTGTAGTAAACGTATATTTCAGGCTTGTAAAAGTACAATCGAAAGAATGATGAGTAAGATACTATAATCCATAAAAGGCGTGTGAGATGCGTCGCTCAACACAAGTCTTGCTTCTTCAAGTTGCATGCGATTACATGTAGGATAACTTGGGCCTAGCTGCACGGACATGCCGTTAGCATCAATGGAGCTGCGCTTCCAGTAACCATACTGCAGAGATGCTAAATCCCCCTTTGGGCAGTTGAAAGCCATGAACGGTGGGCAACTCTGCACCACTTGATAGCAAAGATCGATGCAAGGAAGTAGCTCTGTCCAAGTTCCAGGCTCCAGTGCTTCATCGATCCAAGGATTGCGTGACCCGTTAGCATCGACGACGCGTACAGCAACTGTGTCTGCTATGGTTTGGGATATGCTTGTGCAACGGGGAATAGATACGGCACAGAGCCAACGTTTATAATCCTGGTAACAATCGGTACAATTACGCACGAGTGAATATTGAGTCGTTTCGCAGTTGAATTGAGAAATGGCAATATTGAATGGCTCAAATAACTGCCGGGCTTGATCATCATATCTTTCACGAATGCTATCTGTGGTATCCGACGCCTTGGCTGGAACACTGTAGGCAACTTGGTCACAAAAGCCAAGACCATAAATCAAGCGACAATTATCATCTTTGAAAACGAAAAAAAAAATCAGTATCAGCCCAAACATGGTTGTGGTTCATAAGTAGCAAACCTGCTTTTGTTTGTATGTGAATAGGAGCTGACATGCTGCGGAGTGATCCAGTAGACTCGATCAGGTATGCCATGTAAGAGGAATTGCTTGTCAAATTGGAGACTAAAAAGTGCTCGCCATCAGGGGTGCGCGTCGTATTAACCGTGTAATCGGATATCGCTGCTCGATCGACGGCACAGAGCGAGTAGCGTAACTCTGGGGCAACACTGGAAGCCACAAGTAAACTACGATTATCCTTCTGATGCTCTCCGGAAGCAGTAAACAATGCATGTGTATCATCTGTGTCCTCCAGATTGAAGATCGTACTGCCACCATCATTATCGCTGAGGATGGGATGCATCCAACCTAATTGCTCCTTCCGTTTAAGCGTCTCATCGTAACAAGCAATCCAGCCTCCTGGCTTACCTTGTGTTGAGATGGCAATCTGATACGTCCAATTACCACTCCAATTGTCAGTCAACGTAGGTGCTACTACACCAATCCATACATTTTGCACTTGATCGCCACTGTTCCATGAGATACGACCTAGGTTTGTATCATTGACCATTGTCCCGTGGCTGGGTCCTGGAAGCGTAGTCTCCTCACTTGATGTTGAGATAAACATGTTGAGTGATGGTACTTCTCCCTCATAGTTTCCAGGTGCGATCGGTTGTGAGCAGCTGGTCAATGTTAAATACACTCTCTTCGCTTCTGATTCTTGGAGTCCTAGTGATCTTTGAGCTGCTGCATCAAAGTAGTAATGCTGTAGATCACCGGAAGCAATGCTTGCCGACCACATCTGGCTGTCGTTGAGTTGCACGGTTGTTTGTGCATACGCTACACATGCGAGACCAATACCAGCAATCAGAAATAGCATGCAGATTGAGGATGCATTCAAATATCAAAACAGGGGGAGAAAGGGACAACCGTTTTTGAAGCTCGTCTTCGTTCAATTTCCACATTCCACAAGGTTGGTAACATATTCCATCTCAGACCCATTGGTGACCTTGAGGGTTAAGGCATCTCGCTTACCTAGTTAGCAAACACCAACAAACAACAACCATTTTATCTGTAGCAAAATAATGGTTCGATAACCACCACCCGCAGTGAAGAGTTCTCTACAATGATACATGAGCGGCACCCAACAACTACGAGCATCAGTTAAAGCTTATGCATAACCACATTATATGTCGCCAGCTTGGGATTTCTGGCATCCAGAAAAAACGGTGGTCAATGGTCATGACGGTGGGCACTAGTGTGTTGTGCTGGCGATGATGTTTAAACTTGCAGCCTAACTCTCCCTCAGGGAGTCAAAAGCTGTCATGTCGAATTTTGATTGACCAGCTCAACTGTATTATATCGTGCACTAATGTATTTGCAATCACTGCTGGTAGTCCTAGAGCCAGAGTATCGAATTGCTGTACAGCACTTTTTGCTAGATGACGGTCAGAATATTTACACCATATTGTCATGTAAGCCATAGGAACTAGCAATAAACTTAGAGGTGGTGCGACACACGGTGGAGCGATAACGTCCACTTTGTTACACATACAAGTCCTTCTGCATTAATATGAGCGAGCTACTTGGCATTGACGATTACCAATGAAAGACCACTTTTTAATATAGGCGTTAGGACAATTGCAGACAGTACCTAGCTCAAAATTTTGCAACCAAGCATGGGGTCTTCATCAGAACAAAGTTGGTTGCCATGGCTGAAACCTGAAAGTAGCTAGTGACCAAGTATCGAGATCGTAATTGCAATCTCAGATTTCGCCATGTCACCATCAGCTAAAAAATTTTTTTCTTTGTGATCGTCGTAAAAAACTCAATGAGGTGGAGCGGCCATGAGGATTGTGGATGGTCGATGCAGAACTTCATCTTCATAGGCAAGGATGCTTCAGCACGGCAGGCAATTTCTTCTCAAAACGACGCGACGATTGATTGTAGAAAGAGTTTTGGCAATCTCCATGTTTCTCCCTTTGCAATGAGGCAAAGGAGATTGGGAGCGTGGCACAGTGCGGAACGTTTTTTTTTTTTGTATTGAAAGTGTAGACTTTATTAAACAGAATTGGGAGGTGACGGTGGAACAAAAGAAACATACAATAGATCGGCCTGTAGCGTACCGAGAGCGGCTGGTGTTGACCACGGCTGGTCATCTATCTTACAACGCCAATGATGCTGCCATAGGACAGCAATAATGCAGCCAAGGCGGCATAATATACTGTCATTTAGAGGTCGGTGTTCGTATGATTCAAAGCTAGTGAGAGCACGCCAAACGAGAGCTTGTGTAGGAAAGAGGTGACGGAGGTGCAAGAAGTCTAACGCTGCGTGCCAAAATTGGCGTTTGCTTGAGCAAGCAGTGAACATGTGCTGTATATCTTCTTCGTCAATTTTGCAGAGTGTGCACATATCGCTGTCAATCTGAGGAAAGCGAAATCGGTGGAGCTTTTGTTGTGTGCTAATGCAGTGTTGTAATAATCGCCACCATGGTGTGAATGCCTTGTGAGGTATCGGTAGGCGCCAGAACCGTTTCCAAAAGGAAGATGGATAAGTAAATGTCAAAGGCATGGATGTGTTCGTATCGGATGAGCGATCAAGGATGAATTTCCAGTGCGGATGCCAATAACGACGTAATTGTGATAACGATAGAGAAGGGATATCACTGGTCTTGTTGGTTGAGACTTGGAGTATCCAATGGTTCAAAGACGGGAGAGGAGAATACACAGAATAGGATGTCGTCGAATCCGTTGAGGAACCCGGTGCGCTGTGAGTGATCGGAAAATGAGTTTCAGGATATCCTTCGAGGTGCACTGTGGATGATGTCATGTTCGAATGGACCACACTAGACCGAAACTTTAACAAAGTATGCCGTAACTTTTGACTAGGATGAAGTATAAGGCATTCCCTTTCCAGATCCCAGTAAGCAACGTCAGACAACAGGTAATGCATCCGAGGTTGAGTTGTCAACTCCGTTTGCCCTGAAGATTTGACAAACCGTAACGGTATGCTAAGCAGCCATTGTGCAGACCAATCATTCGTAGGTTTCAATCCAGGAAGGCGACAAAGAAGCTTTACCAAATACGCCATATGGGGAACCTTTTTCAAACAATATTGGAGTTGTTTTGGATAAAGGAACCATGGTAGAAGTGAGGTGTGACCAGTCAACATCTGATAATACCTTATGATCCACGGTGACAGGAAATCGGATGAACGAGGTGGTGTACAGAGACGTTGTAGGTACACGAAATGTAAAGCTTGACTTTGATCCATGACATTTACCATACCAACACCGCCATATTTACGTGGTAGACATAGAGTATCCCAAGATGGTTTTGGCCAAAAAGGTGTGAGGGAAGAGAGCACTATGGATTTCATTTCCTTCAACCATTGCTCAGAGACTGGGGTGACACGAAGAACATGCCACAACCGAGACAATAATATTGAATTGACCACCGTGCTAGCACCTCGAAGTGATAAACGACGTTCCTTGAGGATGTTGGCGTGCCGGAGTACCTTGACCTTAATGGAATCCATAAAGAGAGAGAGTTGATCATCGGTATGATACAGAGGATATCCCAAATAGCGTACTGCTTCCGAGCTATGTGCGTCATGCCATTGTGCCCCAAAGGTATCCGCGAGTTGTTCCCATTCAACATAGTGCTTTCCAGACAGTGACATCAAAATAGTTTTGCTGAGGTTAACCTTGGCATTAGATGCCGCACCGTAGCATTGTAGAAGATCCATCAGTATATCCCATTCTCTAGGATGAGAGAGGAAGACTTCTAAGTCATCTGCATAACTCAAAAGCTTGATCGCAGGCGGTGCAGGAGGGATCCTTTGTCGTATACTCGTGGTGTATTGAGGTCCAGAATGTAAACGCGGTGGTACAAGAGTCACTCCTTGTAGTTGACTGGCCAAGATGGAACGTAACAAAGGTTCAAACATAAGGTTGAACAATAATGGAGAGAGAGGATCCCCTTGTCGTAAACCTCTACCTTGTTGAAACGGTTTGCCCAAGTGCCCATTGATGCTGACATGCACCTGTGTACCGAAAAATAATCGCGATAAACTGGTAATGATGCTGTCGGGAAATCCAAAGTGTGATAGGACGCCACGTAAATATTCAGGATGAACTCTGTCATAGGCTTTCTCTTGATCGAGAAAAACTGCTACTGCTGGATCGTGCTGTTGGGCCTTGCGATGGTTATGCATCAATACTTGGTTTATCCATCCATTGTCCGAGATCAACCGATGTGGCATGAAGCCCGTTTGATACGGGCTGATAAGTTTTGGCAGCACTTGGTTGAGACGGTTAGCCAGAAGCTTGGTGAACAACTTGGCATCCGTATTGATCAATGAAAGCGGTCTCCAGTTGCGTAACAGCTCAGGGTCTCCTTTCTTAAAAAGCAAAACCATGCGTGTGTGACACCATGAGGCCGGAAAGATACCTTCAAAGGCTTGGCAAATGACCAAGAGTAAAAGATGACGAAAACGTGGAGAGCGTGGAATGAGATGTTTATATACCTCAAAAGGAAGACCATCGAGACCAGGGCTTCTGTCCAAAGGCGAGTGTTCCACTAGATCAACAATGTCGGCCATATGAGGCAAAGCTGTGAGTTCTGCTGCATCGGAAGGTGATAACCTGGCTGTCTGCGGGATGTTGTGTAATAGCGATTGCATGGCCGTTACATCAATCTCGTCCGGTGTGTATAATTTGCTATAATAGTTACGTGTCTCCTGGATGATGTCTCGAATATCCGTAAGGATGGTCCCATTCTGGGAACATTGCAATGCGGTAATAGTTTGTTGAGTTTGTCTCGCCTTGATTACCCGAAAGAAATACTTATTGTTCCTTTCACCCTGTTCATGCCATCGTGTTGCTGAACGGAGCATGGTTTGTCGAGTGTCATGTTGAATCAAGGTGTCGATCTCTTGCTCAATTGTGGCCAGGTCGGTATTTGCTGGATTGACCAGGAGTTGTTGTCGATCAGATTGCAGTTTAGCAATACGAGTGCGTCTATGTGTTGTTGAACCACGTGATTGTCTCTGTGCTGTGTATTTGAGAAGCCTTTTCAATGATTCCCATTGCTCTTGAGGAGTAATATCCGGTGTCGTATCGATAGTATCAAAGAAACTATCCATAGTATGATCCAAAAGAGTAATAAAGGGCTCATCGTGCAGCATAGACGGGTTGAAACGCCAACTGCCACGGCCAATATCCTGCCGTACTGGTAGTAAATCAATGGTCAGCAGACTGTGATCCGTCCACGAAATAGGGAGAAAATGCTGATTCGCGTTGGTTACTCGAGACATAATGGAATGGTGGCCGAAAATATAGTCAATGGTCGAGCGAGAAACACCCCTTTGGAAAGTAGGCAATCCTGCTGGCATGCAATTATCGAAATGTGTGCGGATCCAGTCATACCAAGGCTGTATGGTTGGTGAACCGGTGACTGTGGGATCGTGCAAGTGGAGGTTGAAATCCCCAAGTAAGAACCAAGGACCAACATCTATCTCTTGTACGAAAGGTAATGAGAGGAAGGATCGTAGAAAATCCGGACGAGCTGTGCGTGAAGCTGGAATATAGGTGTTGATAATATTGCATACAAGATGTTGTTGTTGATCCAAAATCGAAGCGACAATAATTCGCTCATCCATAGAAACAATGGCATTTGCCAGTGTGAGATCTTGACGTAGACATACAATCGCTGCATGTTTGGTGATAATTGATGAGCGATTTGGAAACATGAAAGAAGTAAAGGAGTGGACTTGTTCATCAGTGATATGAGGATGCGAGAAATTAGTGGCGGTTTCTTGAAGACAGAGAATATCGAGGTCGTGTGAGGTACGTAGGTCATAAATAAAGGAGCGTTGTGTTGTTGGTGAGTGCTCTTTGAAAATGCTGCGAGCATTTAAAGAGCCAATGCGGATATGTCGATTAATCATTGACCCTTACGGGCGATGTCTGAGGTGGGTGGTAGTGGTACTACCGGGTTCAAATCCAGGTCGAAATTTTGGCCTGTCTGATGGCTCATGCTCGACTGCTTATTCTTTAAGATAGAGCGTTTGCTCGAGGCCTTGACCAAATGCACTTCCTCCGTAGGTGGTATCTCATCCACTTTCATCCTCGTTGCCTTATCATATGGTGCATGTTTCGATGCGTTGATGCTATTCTCAGGGTCAACATCGTCCAGTCTACTCTTCCTAGGACCTTCGTCCATCTCAATATCTTCATCCTCCTGCTCTGGATCCTCGTCTATCGTAAGTTCAATGTCTGAGGGATCGTCATTAGCACCCTTTTGAGCTTCTGCATCCAAAATCACAGGCTCAGAGGTGGCCTTTGTTGTCTGAACTACTTCCTTGGCTGGGTGTTGTGTTTCTTGGTCATTCTTCTTAGCCTTAACTTGCTCATACAAATCGATAGCTTGTGTATCGGACATCTTTGCCTTACAGAACTTTCTTGTGTGCCCTGCTACTCCACATTCGAAGCACACACGTCGAGCCAACTCAGGACAGTTGTTGCGGATGTGGCCAGCTTGTCTGCAATAATAGCATACAGGTGCTGCGCCTTTGAAAGAGGCTGGTGCGAAAGTATCCCAGGTCTCCAAATAAAGCATTCGTTGTAAAGGCTGTGCTTCATGATGTACGCCTTTTGAGTCATCATATCCTTCACTGGGATCAATGGTCACAGTGAGTTGACCTTCGAAATATCCATCATACAGAACACGGCGGATCTGGTAAACCTTCCCATAGTAACGGAGTGATGATAGCAAACCATCTCGGATAGCTTGGTCACTGTCAATGTGGAGTAGACTGAGCTGTACTCGAATCAAAGGGTTTTCTGAGCCAGTTACAGTAGGAGATGCTTTGTGAATGATCTCATTGACTGTAATACCCTCCTCAATGGCCTTTGTGGCATGGTCTGGGTTGACGAATTTTGCTTCGATCAGCATATCTCGACGAGAACGGACATCATATGCGCTTATATGTCTAAAACCCTGGACTGCGCCAATCTGCGATTCAATCGCAGCATATGCCTTACTGCGTCGTTCAAAGGCTAGTTGAGGCAAAGAAAACAAAACGGACTCAGGAGTCAGAGCCTGTCTAACAATAGCTGCAGCCTTGCGAGAAAGCTGTTGACGAGTGAAATCGGGGTGCTCATAGAGAATGTCTGTGGAAATGCTGGCATCACGAGGTGTTCGGGAAGGTGTAATGACCTTCATTCCGGCACCTTTGGCCACGACTTGACTCCATTTCAAGGTGTCAGTTGTGGACATGGCGAAATTGGGCTTGGTGGGATCTGCTGATGCGATCGAAATGTCGAGATCGTCGAGATCGAGTTGGAATGTCAAGATTGAGGTGCTGTCAAAAG
>JNEU01001027.1:0-106305 GCA_000697475.1 Lichtheimia corymbifera B2541
CAATCGTCTGATGTATCCATGCTCAACCTTGACCCCTCGCCAATCGAGAACCACAACGACAACATCATCAGCGATTTCATTCCTGATGATTTTAATGACAATACGCCTGCACCAAAGCCTCAGCCTCAATCCAGCCTTCAAGATTATATCATTCAAACGTATCCCATGTCTGATCACGCCCAAAATATCATTGCCTCTTTACCGCCTTTAATTCTAGAACAACTCTCTGCCACCCTTAAGCAACAAGGAAAACCTCTTGTTTCCTCCACACCGCCATCATCACGTTCCCTGGGGAGTTCCTCTTCGATGAGGAACCATGATCCTGTTTAAACTTCCTCTCATTTATCACATTTTGTACCTGCCGCGGCTTCTGTCACTCTACGTATACGTAGTCGCATAAATAAAATAAGCCCCGCAAGGGCCATACAAAAAAAAAAAAAAAGTTTCACGATCGTCGTGGCCAATCTCAAATTTCGCAATGTCACCACCAGCCTCGTCAGAAAAAAAAATTCAAGAGGTCGACTTTGGCTGGTGGAGACATTGCGAAATCTAGGATTGGCCACGGCGATCGTGAAACTTCTACATAAGGTGCGCTTCACCCAGACCAGCAACTTTGTTCTATGAACGACCCCACGTTTCACTATAAAGTTTAGAGATACGGGCACCTTTATGTTTAACATATGCTGTAAGCGTGATGCTATATGCAAAGTGATCTTGGTTCATTGTCAAGCAGCTATACCCTAATAGAGCCAAAGATGCAGAGGGACGTGTTTGTGTAATACAGCTCATTTGCATGATACTTCACAATGAACAAACACCACTCTCCATATAGCATCACGCTTAAAGCATATGTAAAAATACAAAGGTGCCTGTATCTACAAGTTGTCATGATGAATTGTAGCATCTTTATGAGAACAAAGTTGATCAGCATGGCCGAGAGGACCTTCTGACCAAGTTTCATATTCGAGATGACCAATATCGGCGGGCCCGGTCCGTACATCTTTTCTATGTTTCCGTCCGTACAGTTGGACGCTGCCATTCAAAATCTTCATAATGAAGTGTGGCATCTTTAGGAGAACGAAATTACTCGCCGTGATCGAAAGTACCTTGCATGAATGTTTCAGGCTGGAGATGGGCAATCTCAGGCTCAGGGAGCGTCGAGCCTACTTTTGCCCTACATTTGGGCCGCCCCGCATTCAAAACTTTTATAGTGAAACCTGCGATTTTTAAATGAATGGAGTTGATCAGCATGTCCCAGCGAACCTGCTGACAAAGTTTCAGGTTCGAGATGGGCAATCCCAAGGTAATACATACTGTATCGATAAATCATAAATCCGGCGCATTCCCAATTTCCGACCATCCATAGTAAACCCCACATTATACCCTACCATTCAAAATTTTCAAATGAAGTGTGTGTTCTTTATTAATACAAAGTTGATCAGCATTACCAAGAGCATCTTGTGTGAAAGTTTCAGGTTCGAGAGAGGCAGTCAAGGTCATGGATTAATTTATAGTCGTGTGCATGGATATGTCTGACTGTGCCTGACCTATTTAATTTCCACCTCTTCCACTCTCAGCCTCTTCCCTCTCCCTCCTCCCATTCTCAACTGTTGCCCCATTCAAGTACAACCACCACCTGCGAACGATTGTCCTGCTTCAACCCGTCATGTCATTGCTGCAACTTTCTTGATCCGATTGTCTTTGACTAAATGAGCAAGGTCATGGCGTGTACACCCCACTACAGCAATACCTGCATTCCTTGACACTGCACGTTTTCTTGTACACTCTTCTGCCATAACCAATCGTAACAGCATTCATTCCAGCAGTTGCCATTAGCAAGGCCTTTAGTCTATTGTCTTTCTCACTTGCAGCAACATGCCTTACAGCCTTGTTCACATGGACAGCAGATAGCCATTGTATCGAAGCAGCTTTATTTACGTGAAGCAACATTCTTTAATACATGCGACTTCTTCTGGAACTGGATGTATTTTGGTACATGGATGGAAGGAATTGGAGTATATACAACGCGTGGAGAACGGCTGTGTCCATTGTGAAGTTGACCATTATACGAGATGCTGTCATCCTGAACGATTGGTGCATCCAATGTCATCGCAGCTACAATCAACACCCTTTGTGCGACCTGTCAACCGAATACAACCATCATCATCCAACTCCATGTTTTGACACGCCTTGCATCAAGTAGCACCACACATGCACCCATTCACCTTGGCAATGTCCACGCTCAAAGGATAGAAGCATTCCAAATGATGTATCTTACCTATCGAATCTATTCGTTGCACCTTTCGTTCTATCTCTTGTGAATGTGATGTTGGATTAAAGGATTGTGTCGGTAACCATTTCTAAGTCTTATGGTGTAAGAGGCCTTCCTTCTTTCTGGGTTGGATCTCGTCGTGTGTGGGTGCATTGTATTATAGAGAGGATTGTAAAAGTGGACCCACTTGTGAATGCTGTGATAAACGAAAAAGAGAATAAGAGAAAGGGACTGATTGATCCATTGTATCTTGAATTGAATTTGGACCTTGTTGATGGTAGTGATGGTATGTCAAAGATAGTCAACGATCGTACCTTTATGCAACGGCTAAAAAGTTTCTATTTTCGCTTTCGCCCCTTTTCGTGCCTTTAGTTTAGTGCTCATTGTTTCTATTATTCTTTGTTATCGAATACCATCACCCAACCATGCTTGATATCCCAGACTTTGATTGACGTATGCAACATTGTTTCGCCATTCTTATCTCACAACCATAATAATGATAAGCTGCATTGCATATAGCTGATAATAACATCATCCTCTGCTTCATTGTTTCATGATAATACATAAACTTCGATTCTATTCTTGCTTAATTTCTCGAGCAACCTGATTTCTTGACAATCTCAGCAGGACAAGTGACCTCTTTGAAGGTAACCGATGGGTTATCAGCGTTCTATGGAGATGAGATGTGAGATAAAAATCCAGCAACAAGCACACGTGATGATTTTATGCATACTTTGAACCAGTTGAAACGCCATTCACATCCTGCCTGGAGATGTTTGGGCAAGGTGTCGCACTGAGAAGCCGAGCTGATGCCACCATAACGTTCACCCCAGCCATTGGAAGGAGCATTCCATTGGGATTGGCATCCGTTAAAGATACCAACACCACCACCAGGGATTTGCAAGTCAAATTGGTTTCCAGAAAGATCACCACCCGTGTTGGTAGACTACATACAAATACAAAAGATATTAAAGAATGGAAAATAAAACCCATACAACAACCTTCTATCATGATGATTACCTGAACAACCATACGTTTGCCCTTGACTTCACCTGATGTGAATGTAAGCTCGTAGCAGCTGCAGCAAGTCTCGGATTCACCCTTGCCAGAAAGAGCAGTAGCAGCAAAACCATAAGCTAAATCGTCGTTTACAGCCCAAGGTTGGTTGTCATTGCACATGTAACCAGAGCCACCATTGCATCCACTCTATTGTACAACATGAGTCATTTGCTGGTTATTTTTATAAATGACGTTTACCTGTTCATTGGCATCAACGAGCTTGATACCATCGGCAGCACAAGTTTTGACGGGAGAACTAACATCAGCCTTATCTGGCCAACTGCATGATGCCTTGCAGCAATCCCAATAGCGAGTAGTGTGGCCTTCACCTGAAGCACCACCAGAGATAGGCTTGTAATTCGAGCTACTGGATGATGATGAAGGGGAAGAGGCTGCTGTTGTAGTGGTTGTAGTAGCCGTTTCCTTGTTGTTGCTTTCGACAGTGGTCGTGGTGGTAGTGGGCTTGGCGTCATCTTCAGTGGTTGACACAGTTGCGGTAGGCTCAGGCTGCTTTTCAGAAGCAGTTGAAGTAGTGCTGGTAGCAGTAGGCTTGACTTCAATGGTGGATTCAGCGCTGTTGGAGTTCTCATGACCAGCATCAGAAGAAGCAGCAGCGGAAGAAGATCCTATTATAATAATGTATGCATTGGTATCTCCTAATTGTCTTCTTTTTTTATTCCTCCCTTACCCCATTGATATTTAGGCAAGCATTGCGAATACCATGCATTGGCCTTGACACACTTGAAGCCATCAACACAGCACTTGGATCCGGTAAATGATTTGCCTATTATAATAAATAACATCAGCCAAAGTTTGCACTACATGCACCACGCTTGCATAAAATTGATGCTTACCGCCGCATTGTTCATAAGCCTTGGAACAATCTGATTTGGCATTGTCAACAGGAACACATTGGGAATAGTAATCATTTTGCACCGTGCACTCATAGCCTTCGGTACAGCACTCATTGCCTTCAAATCCCTTACCGCCGCAACGTCCGTATGGTGGATTTTCGCAGTCGGCTGCAGCTATCAGCTGATGGGCACCAGCAAAGACGACGAGGAAACCAATAAAAGAAGTACGCATGATGATTGACTAAGAGTCTAATAAAGGAATGGGAAGGGGAGAGATTGGTTCTGCTGGATGATGGCATTCAAAACAATGACCTTTTTATACACAATTGACAAGCCATTGTAGTTACACGCGCAGTATAAGCAATGTATCATTCGTGTTACATTGACCATGATGCATTATTTACCATGGGTGTATAGTACAATGATCGGCTTCTTATTCATATGGATCTAGAGCCTCGGACAGCTCTTCTTTCCATGTTTATTTCACCACTCATGGTAGCCTAGTACATACGCCTATAAAGTCACCATCATCATACATACCAAAATAGAGCGCATGGGTATTCCAGAAAATGGTCATGTCATCCTATAAAGCATGTTGGCAGTGACATGGTTGTTGTCAACATTGATGAGCTAAGCAAATTTTGAAAATCATTGGGTTGTGTAACATGTGCCCAACAAGGGAAATGTCCGAGAAATTATTCCGCAGTGACTGATGAGTGAAGCACGGTAGTCAAGCATATGATGTGAATGTCGCCATGTGCAACCACAAGAGTCCATGCAATCATGTTATGCCCATCAACTTCCTTATTGGTTCATTGTTGCCGTTGCCCGAGGTTTTGATGGGTTAATTGCAAAAAGATTAAGACTGTACGACACACGGCACTCGACGGCATCGATTGCGATCTCGACTGCAGTGACTGATTGACGGGAAAAGGTCGCTATTCTTTCTCCTTGTTCTCGGCAAATCCTGGGAACCAAACAAAGTTTGTGTCTGCTATTGACGTGTCTAGAAGAAGGGGATGTTGCCTTTCGGTCAAATAACAAGCACCACTCTTCTCCTCCTCCTAATAATGATATATACACACACATACACATACATACACAACAAGGGGAAGTATCGGTTCACACAATGATTGCTTATGCATCTGGTGCTAGATTGACAATCCACCCTGGAAGCTCCCTTTAACATGGTTGTGTGTAGAATTGAACCTGCTGTGCCAGTAAGAGATTAAAAAGAACTCGACATGCTGTCCTCTTATGACACATTTACATAAAGACATCTCTCTCTTGTGTCAACTTTTGTGTGCAGCATCTTGCATCATGTCATTGAGTGTCGACTTTGATCCCAAGCCTATGGCGATTTCATCCATCATCTCAACCACTTCTTCTGGTTCGGCCAACAGCAGCCATGCATCATCTTCATCCACCTCTTCATCATCATCGTCGTCTAGCCATAATAGCTATCAATCAAGCACTCCACCCTCGTCATCCCCATCTTCGGTGCCGAGTTCGCCTGAGAACAAGTACAACCCAATGATAAATCATGCGTCTGCTTCACCCACACCCCATCATCACCACCACCATCATGCATCCCATGTGCCACCACCACCTACTTCCCCGGCATTGTCACTCCAGGAACGTCGCCAGAGAAACAAGGCAGCATCTGCAAAGTATCGAGCAAAAAAGAATCAGCAATACAGCGAGATGCGATCATTGATTGCATCTCTCACCAAGGAAAATGAGCTATTGTCACGACAGCTAGAGCACATGCGTCGAGAAAATAGTCGTCTCAAGGTTACGTGTGATCGATTGCGAGGCAAAAAAGTGGCAGCAAAAATCCTAAAACAGCTGCTCGCATCAAAATCATCCCAAGCCGAAGCATATGGTCCATTGCAATTTGACTTGAATGAAGAGGACGATGATGATGAGGATCATGATGCTGATGAGATGGATAATCATCATCGTTGATTATAAGCCGTGTCATTCTTCGTTTCTCTTTTTTTGATGTTATATTATGTCTCATTTATAATTGCGTTGTTTTCCTCTTTGTAAGCAAACAAATGTATGCTCATTCTTGAAACAGTAGTAGCAGTATAATAAAGAAAGCATCAATTCATGGCAACACTATGCTTGCATATGGACATGCTAGTATGTATACATTGACAGGTGCGTACACACATACTTTTTTATGACGTCGATTATGGGCAAGACGTACGTATATAAGTAGAAAGGGCATGGGCTACATACATAATGGATCTAAAACCCCCCATGACTGAAACAAATGCCTTATATGATTTGGAAACAAACATTCATGCAAGTCTTTGTTTCATCCGATTATGCACACGTTTGTCGTTTTGGTGTCTACTACCATAGCAACACTGCTGGTTGCTGCACATCAAGCAGGTGATCCCGTAATTACTGCCAAATGTGCAACTTTTCCACGTGCAAGACAACAACCCAACACGCCACGAGCTATGGAGTTGGGCATGAATCAGACATGGTATGCAGAGATGCCTTGTACCAATATGACCGAGGGAACGAAAACAACTGCCGATGATCTAGAGGATTTCATTCAGGCGGAATGGGGTGCTCGAAAATCTGGTTTCTATGCACCAGGAGATGTATCATTTGTCACGGATCCATTTGGCAACAGAAGCAGCAGCAGCAGTGATGATTCCGCGGTAATGCGTGTTTATTACCAAAAGGGCTCTTACACACCCAGCGGATCGGATGATGATGTTACGGGTGGCTGTCAATTTTACATGTCACCTTTTGAAGGGCAAGCATTCAAAAAAGGATTGGTACGATATGATGTGGCCTTTTCAGATAACTTTGATTGGGTCAAGGGTGGCAAGTTGCCTGGTGTCTTTGGTGGTAAGTTTATTGAGAAGAAAAGTGCACATTAATTATTGCTCACACATTGGATAGGTGCGCATGGAACCCGCGGCTGTACGGGTGGTGATATGGCTAATGGAGATAATTGCTTTTCAGTACGCTTAATGTGGCGTGAAAATGGTAAGACGATGAATTCCAAAAGTGCGTGTACGTTGTATTAATATATGATGATGATAAAATAGGAGAAGGAGAAGCATATGCCTATTTACCACCTAGCAACCATGATCTATGTCACACAGAGGGCATTATGTGTAATGACGAATTTGGTACATCATTGGGACGAGGCTACCTCCAGTTTGAGAGACAAAAATGGAGCACCATTGAGATATTTGTGCAAATGGACGACCTGGACAAGCCAAACGGCATCTTGCGTGTATGGCAGGATGGTCGACCTGTGATTTATATTGAAGGTCTTTCATTCCGCACTATCAGATCATTTGCTGTATCAGATGTCCTTTTCAGCACGTTTTATGGCGGTGGATCGAGTGATTATGCTGCTACCAGTGACACTTTTGCCTACTTTCGCAATGTGCAGTTCAGCGTAGGCGAGCCAGAAACGCTTGTTCCACCTCCAAGCATGGCATCATTATCCACCACATCACCCATCCTCCTTATTGTTCTTTGTTTTATCTCATGTATATGGTCATTGTATTCATAAGTGGAATATATAAAGTGTTATTACAAGCGTTCTTTCTACATATGTGAGATCCAAATTCCGTCGTTCAAGCCTTGAGTAAAGTCACTTGTTTTTTCTTTCCACTTGTTCTCTTGCTCCGATCGATCGATCACGTCTCTTTTCCACCAATGGCTCAAGTAACAGAACAACCTGCCATCGACAACGAAGCCCCTCCTGCTGCCGATGTCCCAGCATTCCTCGGTTTGACGCAACAACAGTCGGCATTGCTCGTCGCCCTTTACAACGAAACCGATCCCGAGTTTGCAAAGCAGATCCCCACTGCTCTCCCAGTTGCCGCTCAACAACTCGCAGCCGAATACGAAAAACGCAACAGTGTTGGAAAGAAGGTATGAAAAGAAACAAACGAAAAGACGAAACATGGTTGTTAAATGGGTATATTACATATATCTTTAGCTCGAGCGTGCCAATGCAAAGTTTATGGAGGAATATCAAGAATTTGAAAAGGCACAACAAGAAGCAGTGGAGCGATTATCCAAGGCAAGCGACATGAGCATTGACAAGGCTGCTGAAGGTCTTGATTTGTCTGGAGCATCCATCCATGATTTGATCCTTGGCAGTTTCTTGTATGGTGGTGTACGCAGCGCAGAGGCTGAAAAGAACAAGGAAGCCATGAGTCCAGTTGCAAGCCCCAACTTTGATGGTGCAAAAAGTCTTTTGGAACTCGCATTCAGCAAGGGATCCTCTATGGCTGCTGTACAAATCGGTTCTCTCTATGTGCAAGAGGATAAGCTCGCTGGTGGTAAAAACATGAAGAAGGGAGAGGATTGCAAGGAGGTCGCATTCTCGTGGTATAAAAAGGCTGCCGATATGGGTAACCCTGTAAGTATAACAGAGACATTGGATGTGATCCGGTTATTAATATGGTATATTAGATGGCTTGTCACAAGTTGGGCTTTTTTTACGAACGTGGTTACGGTTGCACTCAAAACATCCAGGCTGCTATTGAAGCATACGAGAAGGCATTTGCTGAGGGATATCCTGATGCTGCACACAATCTTGGCTTGATCCGACAGGGCTTGAATGCTATCACTGCACCTTTCAAGGACAGCAAAAAGGCCATCGAACACTTTGAGCGTGCCAAGCAGTGGGGTTATGCACCATCCGCCAATGCACTCGGTCGCATGTATCTTCTCATGGCCAAGAACTCTGAATATGCAAAGGAGTGTGGAGATCCCAGCAATGACAAGGATGAATATATCGTCACTGGCATTGACTTTATGGAATATGCAGCTGACAATGGTGATGCCGATGCTATGCTGATGCTTGGTCTTATCTTTGGATCCAAGGACTATGGCCTTTACGACATGGATAAGGCTCAGAATTATATGGAGCTCGCACTTGTTCGTGGTGATGTCGAGGCCTTTGCTTATCTCGTTCGTATCTTGCGCGCAAAGATGGCAGCCAAGGTTGCACTCGAGAATGAAAACATGGAGAACTTTGAACGTCTTAGCGATGCTGAAAAGCAAAAGTTGATCCAGCAACTAGCAAAGGAAGCTCTTCCAGAGAATGTTCGTCACAAGCAATGCTCCAACACCTATTGTACCAAGACTGAAGAAAACAAGGGCGACTTTAAAAAGTGTGGTCGTTGTCAACGTGTCTCTTATTGCTCCCGTGAATGCCAAAAGGAGCACTGGAAGGCTGGTCACAAGGTGGTGTGCACTGAACAAAAGCAGCAATAGACACTCCTCTTTGTATTTCCCCCCATTTGTATTTTTCATTTTTCGTCACTAGTCATGTAGATATACAACATATACATCATCGTTTGCTTATTTCTTTTTACTCTTCTTTTCGTCCTTATCGAATACGGGTGTTGGCTGCTTTCCTTCTTTATCGTGAGGATTCTAGATACACATATGTTAGTCTTTGTTATATGCTGGGGATAAATGATGATATTATACTTGCCGCATGTTTACCAGGATCATTCCAATATTCAGGATCCACGTGCTCAGAAGACTGTTGGGATGCTTCTTCTTCGTCCATCATTTTCTCCAAGTATTCCTTGGTTTCTTTGTCACTCTTGTTTTTTTCATTGGATCGATCTGCGGTTGCATAGAAACGACGACGCATAGTGGGTATTGTTGTGTTATAGCTGATAGCAGTGACATTGCGAGGATGAATAAATGCCCGTTGTTGTATTCTAAAATTGCGTGGTACTACAATCATGATGTTGGGTCGCATAGTTTAGAGAAAAAAAGTGAATGTGTGAAAGGGAAATGCCAAAAAGTGATCGTCTCGGAGCATATATATTGAAACCATGGGAAGCTCAATTTTGGTGAAAAAGACAACAGCGATCACGCATGAATCGGAATATTCATTTATGGGGCTAGTAAAGCGCTCGGGGCAATGAAAGTCCATCGGGATCATTTTACCCAATCACGACATCCGATAACGATACCACCAACCACTCTGATGATTGGTCCGATAAGAAATTGCGACACACGATGTATACAATCCAGGCGTGCATTCATTGGTGGGAGGATGTGTCAACACAACATTGCCTTTGCAGAAAGCAGTAAAAAAAGAAAAAAGAGCAAGAGCGCTGTTCCACTTGCTGGGCTTTTTGGTAACTTGTTATCACTTGCCCTTTTTGTCCTTGACATGGATCGCCAGGGGCAAGCATTGATCTCTATAGAATCAAATAAAGAGGAATTAATCGAGACTATGCATGAGCCATACATATTGAGCCTATGTATGGCAAGCAAGCAAGCTGTAACCAGTGGGCGCATGTGGTTGGTGTACCTAGGATACTTGAAAGTTTATGGTGGGGTTGTACAAAGACAGCCTCGGGTATTCAAGGGACACAGAAAAAAAAACACATATATAAGCTAAACATCCAAACGCGCGAAAACCACCCAGAGGGAAAAAGTAGTTTGGTTTCTTGTTTGTGCTTTTTGAAAAATGTTCCCTGATCTCTTTCAATCGCTGCCTATCTCGCCCTCGTCTACCGATGATGAATATGTTGATCCATCTTCATTACTTCACCACCAAGATGATGTAGTGGATCCCTTTGATCAATTCGTCAAGTTTGAAGAAGCCGACTCTTCTACCATCACATCAACAGCATCCTCATCATATCCATCACAAACACTTGAAAGCCCAGTAGCAACCCCAGCAACTACAACCATCAATGAACCCCTTCAACAACAACAACAGCATCCTTCTCCCTCTACCAAATCACAACGTCCTACACGTCAGCTTGAATGTTTCAACTGCCATGTCACCAAAACTCCCTTATGGCGACGTACTCCTGACCGAGCACATTCTCTATGCAATGCTTGTGGCCTCTATTACAAACAATATAACCAGCATCGCCCATTACACATGCGACAAAAGAGCTCAAACAAGAAACATCAGAATCATCATCAACAGCAGCAGCATCAGCAGCAACAAGCAGCCCTGGTGGCCAATCTTCTCAAACCATTAATGACCGCTGCAGCAGCATCCGCAGGTACCAAACGATCCGCGGATATGATGTATGATGACGAGGATAGCAATAAATCAGCAGCCAAGCGACAACAGCAACCATTAAGCAATATGGATGACACCCGATTCCGTATCCTCATTAGTCAAATGAACAAGCAACAAATGCATGGTTTCCTTGAAATGCTGGAGCATCGTTGCGAGATTTTACGCAGCGTTTTGTATCATCAAGAATAGATTTCATTGTCCTTTACACACACACTCTCTCTCATGTATACATTCCCCCCTTGTAATCCCCCCAACCATCACCTCGTCATTCTCATTATTACCTTCAACCTTTCTACATTTTTTTCTTTTGTAAATGTTTCAACACATCCGCACATTATATACCGCCCGACAACAACACAATGTTTTATTTAGTTTTCGTATGGAAAAAAGTGGCATCATGCTGCCTTTGTAAGGCATCGATTATTATTACATTAGCCAACTATAAGAATAAAAAAGTACTTTTATGATTGATTTTGCATGCAATGGATTTTCCCACACGTGTGTATAATATATATCCAGCTGTTATGTGCTTGCATGTGTTGTGTTGTGTGGTGTGCCAAGCAAGAGTTGTTTCATATTTTGTGTATGTATATGCAAGGTCGGGCTTGACGTTTTGCACCCAACACGGAAACCAAGGTGAGAGAGGAGAGAGTCTCTTTTATGTATGCCACAACCTCCGAAGCACCATTTGCATGCGCGATGGCAAATGTAAACAAACAAACATTTGTATTCAAGATGATGATCGGATTAACGTACATAGACTAGCCGAGAACCGGGAATGGTAAAGGGATCTTACAAGAGCAAGAATGGCATCATGTGATTATAGCATGGAATCGGTCGTCCGTTATTATACCCGACCCATATATAAAAAGGCCGAGACCTTGTTCTTTTGTGTGTGTGTGCATATTATAGGTGTGCTTGGTATGTAAGTATCCATAAGATAAGGCAGTGTTCCTGCATATCGCTTTGTGCTCATGTTCCAATATATGTAAGCGTCGTATACGTAACGGACATGAGTAGTGAGGAAGGCAAGGCTTTAGTATACTTGCTGAGGAACTAGCAACGACCTTGCACATAATTCCCTTTCCAGAGCACGCTGTATCAATGCGAATAAACTACTATTCCCTCCAAGCATTGCCCATCATTTTGTAGTGTCAATAGTCCGTCTCACGTTGAAAGAAAAATGTGCTGCGTATATTTCATAAAGGATACAATGTATAGGAAGGATGCTCTGATTGTTGTTGTAATGGGTGGTGGTAGTGGTAGTAGTTGGATATTGGGTTGACTAGTTTACGAGACAAGGACGCTGACACCCATAATGATACACGCGAGTGATACGTAAGGGCTTAGACGTTCTCCTATACGTGCTGCTTTCCAGAACAAACCAAGAGGTCTAGGATAATAATGAACACGTCTTCTCTACACAACGAGTCCCTTGTATTGGACTTACCCAGTCTTGTTACGATCGAGCAAAGAGGGAGCTTGAGCGCGAATGTAAGTGCAAGTGCAAATCAATAGCAACACAGCAAGAAGTAACGATTGGAAATTGAAAATGGCAGACTATGTCTTGTTGGATTAGCATAGATGAAAGGTGCTATCGATCGATGACAAGTTACCATTGTATTTGAAGACGAGAAACGTGTTGCTGAACAATGCCACCCAGCGCGGAAGACACCCAGTTGACCAAGTGCGGAATAAGGAAGGACCAAGCGCCAATGAAAATATTGTGATCTACGACATTGCATTAGCCCATTCTCAAAAAGCTGCCCACATTAAACCAACACTTTATATGTAGTAACACTCCCCCTCCACCATTGTATCATGCACACAATCTCAATATGTATCCCGGTATAATAGCCAATGATGTATTGATTCAATAATAATTCTACCTCTTGGGAAACACTGGGCGATAGTACATTGTCGTGACATACTACCATAAAACATCTCATAAGCACACACGAATAGCGTATAATCGACCTTGCCTACCTTTTTCCGATACCGAGTGGTCGTTGATAAAGCCATAACGTTATCTTTGATCGAGCTTGCATAGAGGTGATTCAATGTGACATGGTTGGGTTCGGGTAATACTGAATTATCTTCTTCACTGATGGCTTGAGAATTCAGCAACACTGTTTCCAAGTGCGGTGGTAAAGAAGGCGGTTGAGGTTGTCGTTGTTCCCATTCAGATGTAATCTTTTGTCCTTGTTCATCCTCTGATATGTTAGCTGCAAGTGCTAATAAATCGGCTGGTATCTGTGATGTGTATTCCTCTGTAGGTGTAGAAGATCTTGATCCTGCTTCTAAATATTTCAATGAGACATTGTATGCATATCATATATGTGCATTGCTCATACCTTGATCTGTCTTGTTATCACCAAACTCATCCAGCGAGTCCTCATATTCATCCGATACTTGAAGATAGTTGACCAGGTTACCATCAGGATCCGTAGCCGTTTCCATTTCATTGGAGCATTTCCACTCGTCGTCCACAATGAACTTTAATCGATGTGTGCCCGGTGGAAGCTCTAAAACCGCAGTAAAATCTTGGGTGCTAAACAACAAGAATTAGCATTCATATATAGGATCATCGTATAAAACATACCTCTTGACCAACTTTATCTTGTGTTTCCATCCATTAAAGGTGCCAGTAACATAGACATTTTGTCCTCCTTGAGCCCAAGTGATGATGGTAGGGATGCCTATGTACGTCAATTGGATGATTAAATGATATGAATCATATATATACGTGTGTATGTGTGTGTTACCTTTTTGTTGTGAATCACGAATCATGCTTGGATTCCGGTTAAAGCGTTGTTGTGTAATGGTTGATGATGATTCGTCATCTGCTTCAGAGTCTCGATTGACACTCATAGCTCGAGCACGATAATAGGGACCACGGACAGAGTCGCTTCGATGATGTGATGAGGTGGATGATGATAAAGAGCCGCCATACCATGGACTTGTATTGCCTGTGCTAGACACCCATCCAGATTTGCCTGTAGAGAGCGGTACTGCTCTTGGTGCATGCGTAGTGGTGGTGGCTGTGGTTGGTGCAGTAGTAGTAGTCGTGGTAGCCGTTGTGGTGGTAGCGGGTGTGGTGTTGCTTATGGTTGGGGTGTCAGTGTTGGGGTTGTTGCTACTGCTACCAACAGGCGACGACGACAATGAAGACGGCCACATGCGTTCTTCACCACCCATGCCACTGGCTGAAATATCGCTTGTAGCAGAATCTGGAGGTCGATCGCTGTCGTTATCAGCAGAATAAGACGTTACGGATAAGCGGAAGGGTATGCGACGGTCCGTGTCTTTATGCGATGAGGGGGTTACTATGGGTGGTGCTGGTGATTTCTTGTCAATGGGATAACCGCCTGTACTTGAAGTTGCATTGACGTTGTGTCGATCGGAATGATTGCTTTCAGTCGAGTTGGAGTTGCCCATGTCGATAATAAAAGCGACGAGTGGTGGTGGTGCGGGTTGAGACGGGTTAAAAAAGGAAAAGAAAAGAAGAGCAAAAGGTTATCAACTGCGCGATTAGATACGACCACTTTGTTATGTATTTTATATGCTCAATTGGAAAACACAAAAAAGACATGCATTTATGTGTGTATGTATATACGTATATATATATGTGTGTGAGAGAGTGAGAGAGTGTGTGTGTGTGTGTGCGAGTGTGCGAGAGGGTTGTTGTGTAGATGATTGATACAAGAGATATATTGTAGTTAGTAATCGGGCTATGCTTGATCCTTTTCATCGTCGTCTTTCAACTTGTCGTTAAATTCCTGTCGAGCTCGATCCTGCCATCTGTGTTGTTCGGCAATTGCATGAATCTTGAAACCAAAGATGCGAGGCTCATATCGTTCGAATGACTTTGGTGGCATGTATGATGGATGTACTTGGAAGAGCATATGTGGGAAAGATGTACCGAAATAAGCACCATCAATGGCTGCATGTCGGGAAGATTTGGGGTTGTAAATGTCTTCACATCGTGGGCAGTAGAGCTTCACAGTCTTGGTCAAAGGAATATCAGATAATCCCACTGGCAACAATGCTTGCTGATGGCAAAGAACTCTTGGGCAACGACCAAAATCAGCCTTCTTGTACTTGTCCAACTATAATCACATGCTAAATCAATCATCCAAGTCTCTCTCCCTCTCCTCTTGTACAATCGGTTTCTTACCATCTTGGCCAATCCACGTGTGGTGATCACAAAGCGAGCATGAATCAATCCATACAAATGACGAGCAGCCTTCTCAATTTGTTCCCGGACCTTATCAGTAAGTGCTTCCTCATCTAGGCAAGAAACAATGTCAGCCTATCTTATCATTGACATCATCATCATCATCAGCCAAGCCATATATTTACCCAAGTTGTCAGTGATCATATCCAATGCTTCCGCGTAGAATTGTGGTACTTCTTGACTAAGACCCGTCAAATTGAACCGATCCAAGATGTAGTCTTCATCCACCTCACAAAAATATTCGTTGCCCTTGATCTCGAGGAACCAGTCAATCCAGTACTTTGCGTAGTCGCTCTCAGTGCCACTGCTCATGTCATCCACTGAAAGAATGATTAATTACACTCTACACGCTTTCTCTTGCGTACTGCTACTTACTTTTGGCCCTTTTTGTACTCGAGTTTGGGTGTTTTGATTGTTGCTTTGATATCCTTGAAAGAAAAAGAAAAAGGCGTTAGCTTTGTTGAATATGAAGAGTGCCCATCCCCATTCCATAGCAACACTGGCGGTATGGCTCGGTCGCTAGCATAACTGCATGAGCTGCTGCCATCCATCGCCCACCATCGTCCGCAATCATCCTGTGCACCATGAGGTAGCTCTTGCACTGTATATTTACCTTTTCACTGTGCAGTCAACGCAAGAGTTGAATTGTGATCACTTGCTTGAGAGAAAGAGAGTGGGTGAGTGGGAGAGAATGAGAGAGCCAAAAAAATAAAAAGACGGTAGTCCAAGATACAACATCCGAGTTAGTCACACTTAGCCCACACACATCCACACCCACCCACCTACACACGCACACACAAACATACACATCACATCTTATCAGAGGGGGATGGCGACACGCGTCGTTTTATTCGTCAAACATATCATGATCATATTCGTTCACTGTAAAGCCACCATCCTTAGCAGCTTCAATGGATGCATGGATACCATGCTAATCATCCTAGCAACCGCTGGCAAGCACCTCCTCGACAACAATATCCAATCATGCGGGCTCGTAATAGTGGATGACTTGGATGCTATCTCTTACTCTGTATGTTTTCGCATACAAGTGCCCAAAGTTGGATATCATGCACCAGGATACAATGATCATTACCAAATATTATGGAGGGATCTATATACCAATGCATCAAGCTGAGCCTTTTGACCACAGTCAGCTGTGATCAAACATCCATGTCGGGCATACCAGGATCGTTCACATGCAACCCAGCTTCCAAGAAGATGAAGAAGTTATCAACACTGACAATGATAAGAGAATACCATGACCATTTTTGCATTACATTCGATAAGTAATAGTATGTTCATGATTCGACAAATAATAAAGAAAGAAGAATAACATGATAATGGCAGAGGATGGGGGTTTAAACGTTCAAGTGATATCGAGGAAGCAGAGAGGGAGAGGAAACGAGAAAAGAGGATGGGTAGATATATGTGTATATGTTGAGCGATTATCTTCGCATTCGTCCTTGCATCTGATAGATATTCTCGAGTTCAGTTTCCATGGACTTGATCTTGGCGTGTTGCTCTTCCAAATCCTTGTTCAAGCGATCTCTCTCACTCACAAGCTATACAAAAAGAAGCATAAGTCATTTGCATCTCCATAAAAAGTTATGTGTATATACTCTACCTGAGCTTCCCATTGACGGAATCTGTTTTCCTCCTTCTTGACTTGCTCTGTGAATGCCAAACGCAACTTTTCTTCTTGTTCCTTGAATTTGGGATTCTCATATTTCTTTGCCCTACAATCCCATTGAGTGAGCAAGGAATTTTTCATCATCACCAGATCAAAATGGACTTACTTGGCTTCACCGAATTTACGATTTTCCATTTGCATTTGACGATACATTTCATAATGGACTTCCTCGGTTGTTGAAATCAAATCATGCATATGGGATCGAATCAACAAGTTGCGCAACTTTTTGAAATCGCAATGGGCATCATTTTCCACTTCAGCACAGCCCCAAGCATATTGACGTCCCTTGACCTTACGGCCATCTGCTGTAGTCACGTCTTCAGTTGATCCGATAACGGCAAATGGATGTGCGCTCATGATTTCCTTGTTGACATTGGTGACAGCTTCATCCTCACTTTCGATAGGGCAGCTATAGACACGGATATCTTGGGCATCCACCACATCCAAAATCTATTGAAAACGTTGAGTAAAGCGTGAAACAAATATAAAGTGAATGAATACATTACGTTGCGTTTAAACTTGGCCAAATCGTTGGGAGTTAAAGTGTCTGCTTTGGCGATCACTGGGATAAGGTTGACTCTGGATCCCAAATGCTTCATGATTTCAATATCCAGGGGCTTGAGTCTGCATCATAGATCATAGTCAGCATGCATCCACATCGCTCGAATCAAGGGTAACACTCCCCCCTTTCCACTCATCCTTCCTCCTTTGTGTGCCCGCGCAGTAGAGTAGTAGTAGTACTTACGTATGGCCATTGGGGCGAATAAAGTACAAGCATGCATGCACACGGAGATCAATGATACCAGCTCGAGTGGGTTGTTGTTCCTGGACCATGTAGCTTTCATGTTGATCATCCAAAAACTCGACGATGGGCATCCAGCTATCTCGGTTGTTGACATAATCACCAAAGCCTGGCGTATCAATGATAGTCAACTTGACCTTGAAGTTCTTTTCTTCCAACTCGGCCTTGGTGATCTCAATCTCCACAGTCTTGTCGATTTGCTTCGAGTGACGCTTGGCAAGTTGCTTGGGATCCTTGATGGTGGTTGTAAAGAGAGTATTCACAAAGGTTGTCTTGCCAACACCGGATTCACCTGGTAACCATGATCATCATCATCATCATTAGTCTATGGAAAAAGACCAGACTCGAGAAAAAGCAAGCAAGAGAGAAAAAAGACTTTACCACAAACCATCAACGTAAAGTTAGCACCTCGTTTCGAGACGATCTTGTGTCGTTGGTTGGGGAGATGAGCAACGCCCACTCCATCAGGAATTGTAGCTGCAGGTGCCATCAGTAGTGAAAAGTGAAAGAGAAGCGTGTATCGTTTAATTGCATTCAATACCGGATTCTTTTGTGTCCCAGACAGCTTGTGTCACCACGCTAATCGCCTTTTAGGATTGCAGCCTCATGCTCAACTCGATAAGTCTTTTCCATGTGGTGAACCATTTTATTTACATAGCACTAGGTGCCCTTATTACTTTATAGTTACAGTTACAATATCTTCACTCTCTAATTCAGTGTCCTCTACACAGTCATTTGGTGATAAAGTCTCCCCTTCAAATGAAAGCTCTATTTTGCTCGCCACACTATCGCCCAGCTTTTTGATTGCGCAGTAATGTTTCGCCAAATTCGCCATAGTAGTTGTCTAAAAGCACGTGTATGAAAAAAGTCAATATTCACCCTATACATCATTCATTCCATTTACCTTTTTTACACGGCACACGACATCATCACCCTCCTTGCCCCGCAGTTTAAGGAATAAACGATCTTCAGTATCAGCGCTTTGCGTGGATTCCTCGGTGGTTGCGGCTGTAGCGGTGGTAGTATTCGCAGCAAATAGTTCTTCATCCGTAATTGGCTTCTCAAACATCTTTTCCATTTCCTCCTTCTTTTGCAACTCTTCTTGAATGATCTTTTCATAATCGCTCTTGACATACACCTCTATTCAACATATAAAGTCAATCATGATATGATCCTTTCTCCCCATCACATATCTACTCACGCATCAAGTTTTTGGTTTGTCCACCAGTGATCATGTCCAGGCTAGCAGGAGTAGCTCGTAGCACCACTGGCACATCCTTGTATACCAATTGCAAGTCATCCTTCCTTAACTTTTTGTGCTGGGCATAACGGGTCAACAATTTGTCAAAAGGATCGTTCTATAAACGTACAGTGAGTATAATCACCAACCCCATGCGCATTCCATATCTTACCTCCATCACATAAACACTAAGCGGTTTTTTGAGCTTATCAATCAAGACTTGCAATCGTTCATCGTCTGGTATCCGTGGTGTTGTGTAGCACACCTTGATGAGTACTTTTTGTGCTGGCGCAGGACTATGACTCGTAGCACGTGATGGGCTTTGTGATGTTGATGATGGTGAAGGTGCGCTACCAGGAAGGATGGACGCCAAATCAGGATCAAGATCTTCGATTTGTTGAAACGTTGGAAGGCTTATTTTGGGTCTCTTTGGGAGCGTTGATGGTTGCGGTTCGGACGTGTTGTGATGGGATCGTTTCGGGCTCATGCTATCCACAAACAATGAATACCATTATGCCATACACACATTTTCCACATTCTTACCTTCCATTCAGATCTCGTAGTTCTTTGATATCATCGTCGTCATCGCCGTCTGATAATATTCTATATAGTCGGCATGAATATCCAAGTCTCTTTTTCTCATGACCCCCAATGCTTACATGAATGTATCGTCTTTCTTTTTGTCCTTCAAATCATCATCATCATCATCATCGTCCAAGAGTGTCATATACTGCTGTGAAGTCTGCTCGGTTGCCACACTGGTTGAAGAGGTTGCTGTTGCCGTCGTTGTTGCTGTTGCTGTCCCAGACGCCTTGGTTTCTATGGACTCCTTCGCCGCATCCTTTTCATTGTCACTCTCATCGCTCCATTCCGGTTGAGAAAACTCGAGAACTCGTCGACTTTTTTTGCGTTTTTGGCTGCTGTAGTCGGAATCGCTTGAATCTGAGCCGGACGAAGCATCGTCTTCTATGGGAACCCCAAGATTAGATATAGAGAATGCACATAAATAGAAAAGGACCACACTTACGTAGATCGAAGGTTGTGTTGGGTTTTCTAGACCGTGGCAACTTGTCTCGAAAGCTGGCAATGTCAAAACCGGACATGTGTATCAAATAAAGACGTATTGTATTTCCAGCCGAGGTCCTCCTCTACTCCTCCTGCTCCCCTGATATATGCAGAAATCTTTGGGTTGACATTGTCATTCACTGTCTCATCAGCTCATGCACACTAGACTACCCGTTCTTTTGGTATATCTGGACACCTTGTTGGTCTTTATAATGACGACATGTTGATCATCACCACATGCAGACACCAGTAATTATTATATTGGATCGATTGCATGAATTGTTTGTTTATCGGGGTAACAGGTACAACCACCAGCACATCATGCCATGGATCTACCGAATCGGGTTCATTGATTGTAAAGCACTCATCATCCAAGGTCCTCTGTATACATGATGATGATGCATGCAACGATGGGTGGCTGTTACTATCGGCATATCTAGGTACGTTACCAACATCCCACATATCCCTAAATTTGCTCATTCATTCATCTCCAAATATGCACACAACACCATTTATGCTCTTTAGGTACATATGACTCGATTCATCCAATGTTACCCAAACCAGCATACGGCCACATTCCAATCCTTTCCATCTGCAGCGTTTCATCCCGCCGCTATTATTGTAGAGCGTCATGTTAGACATGTTAATTGAAATACTTGTATAATATATGTTGAAAGCAAGTGTATTACGATCGTTACTTTCATATATGGAATATACAATTAAAAGAATGTTGAATGTGTGTGTATGAAAGTGTGCTATATGGGTAGAGATCAAGACATGGTACTTTGAAGGGGGTAAAAGGTGTGATGTCAAAGGATGTTAATGGGTGACACTTGAAGTAGTAGTTGGGTAATGCAAAAAAGAGATGGGTAATATTTACGAGTTCAAGACTTGAGCAGCATGGTTGGTCTATGTAAAAGATAAAAGATGTTAATATATATATCAAACATGGTGAAGATGGTCATCATGTATTTACCTGAACAGAGGAGAATCGACGCATCTCCTTTTGATCCATGCTCATCTTTTTGTTCATGTTCAAGAGACGAGCACCAAAGTTGCGTGGACGCTCGAGTGACTTGAGAGACTTGGTACGGCTTGCGTAATAGCGAGCTGAGCCAGTACCAGATACAGCAGAAGCACGTCGAGACGAGGTACCAGCCAAAGGAGTCTTGTTTTCGCGAAGGGTGTTTCTTGGCGTGAATAGATATTGCATGAAGAACTTGCAGAAATCCATTGGGATGAACCAGACAATATTCCAAATCCAGACAATGCCTGCCCAATTCCAGCCAATACCACGCATGGCAGTGAAGCCCCAATCGGCATACACGGCAATAAACGTAGCAACAAGTTGGGCAATCACAAAGGCAAGCATCAAATACACTGAAGGACGCTCAAGGAAGAACCAGGTACGAGAACGGGTGATGAAAATCAAAGCTTGGGACATGACGGACACTTGCAAGTAAATGATCGAATGGTAAATATGATCATTGACATCAGCGGGAAGCTCAACACCAAACTTGTCGGCAAAGAAAGTAGAGTGGAAGATGACTGCAGCGAAAACAAGGGTTGAGGCAGCTTGGTACAATCCATACAAGATGGCATAGCTGAAAATTTCCTTGAGATTCCATGCATCTGGATAAGGTGATGGCTTGACACGATCAGTGGAAATGGTCATGATCGTACCATCATTGAGCACGGCAATAATAAGCACTGGGAAGGGTGGGAAATCATGTTCGAATGCAAAGCAAAGAATAGCAAAGCCGACAACAACACGAATGGTGATAGAACAAGCGTAAATGGCATAGTTACGCATACGTTGGAAAATTTGACGAGAACCAATGATGGCTTCAACAATGACTGATAAACCAGGTTCAGTCAATACAATATCAGCAGCAGAACGAGCAGCATCAGATGCATCGGCAACAGCAACACCAACATTGGCTTTGGATAAAGCAGGAGCATCGTTCACACCATCACCAGTCATTGCAGTCATGTGACCCATAGCTTGCAAACGTTCGACAATCTCGTACTTGTGTTCAGGATACACACCAGCAAAACCATCAGCTTGGAGAACCATGTCGTCAATGCTAGTGTAGCCAGAGCCAGGAGGTGGACCATCCTTGAGGGTCTTGGATAAGAACATGTTATCACCCATACCAAGACGACGACCGGTTTCCTTGCCAATAGCAAGTTGGTCACCAGTAATCATCTTGACTTGAACACCAAGAGCAATTGAGCGATCGATAGTCTCCTTGGTATCCGAACGAGGAGGATCATAGATGGGAAGCAAGCCAATAAGGCGGAAACCTAAGCCTTCACCTTCAACATCACCTGAAGGCACCTCATCGACAGCAACAGCCAAAGCACGAAGACCACGACGAGCAAATTCATCGACATCATCATTGAGAGCCTTGATTTGTTCTTCGGTTTTATCACGGGTACACAAATCTAAAATGGTGTGTGACATGCCCTTGGTGACACGACGCACGGATCCATCTTCCTTGACACGGTAGGTGATTTCGGTACGCTTGACAACGGGGTTGAAAGGCTTAAATTCGAGCTCCTCAATGCCATCACGTGCAAGCTTGGGATCAGGAAGTGAGTTGACAATGCAGAAATCAATGGCATCTTGATTTTCGGTACGTGATGCAAATGCCGATAGCTGAATGATTTCATCACCGTTAAAATTGGCATACGTCTTAATGGTAGGCTTGTCGACAATCAACTTGTTCAAGGTCAATGTACCGGTCTTGTCGGAGCAAAGGATAGTGACAGCAGCCATTTCTTCAATAGCAGTGATACGGGTGACAATAGCCTTATGTTCAGCCAACTGCTTAGCACCAATAGCAAGGGTAACTGACAACACAGTAGGCCTGAAAGGGAAAAAGATGATTAGCAAGGAATAGCGAGCGATACCATAATCTTACTTACATGGCAATAGGAATACCACCAATGAGCAACACAAGCAAGTTGTCAATACCACGACGATAGCTGTAACGGAAAGCAGCATACATGACAAGAATTTCGATAACGACAAAGATACCAATGGAGACAAGGCAAAAGTTACCAATCTTTGTCAAGATGCTTTGCAAGTGGCCAACATCTTCACCAGCATCACCAACGAGCTTGGCAGCACGACCGAAAAAGGTGTTGAGACCAGTGCCAATGACAACGGCTTCAGCTTCACCTTGCTTGACCGTGGAACCAGAAAAGATTTCATCACCAGCTTCTTTGCCAACGGGAAGAGATTCACCAGTAAGAGCAGCTTGATCAATGGACACTTGACCATGAGCCTATATAAGCATAGCCATTTTTTTTTTAGTTTCTAGTGGTTTTTTTTGGATTGATGCAACACAAGGTCAAAACACTTACCGAAAGAAGACGACCATCAGCAGGAACGACATCACCGAGCTTAATGTTAATGACATCACCAGGTACAAGTTCTGCTGCTTCCATGGTGTGCCATTCGCCGTTACGTTTGACCTTACATTCGGGTGCGAGTGATTCCATAAGAGCTTTGACGGCGTTACCAGCTTGGCGTTCTTCATAGAAACCAATCAAGGAGTTGGCAAGCAATAGCAAAACGATACCAATGAAATCAGGATAATCTGGTGGACGGCCTTCACCGTTAGCTAATGCGATAGAGACGATAGCAGCAGCTTCCATGACCCATGAAAGGGGATTCCACATGAAGCTAAGGAATTGCAAAAAGGGATTTTGTTCCTTTTGTTCAAGCTTGTTGGGACCAAACTTTTCAATGCGGCGAGCAGCTTCATCCGATGTTAAGCCCTCCTTGCTTGTTCTATATAGTTTCAAGGTAGAGGTAGATAGATGGATCAGTTAAAAAAATAAACCAGGGGATGATGAAGGATCGGAATAGGAGAGAGATCCACATGCAAAAAGGAAATTGAAACGTACTGCAAGAGAGTAAGGACATCACCTTGCTCCATGGTGGAGAGGTCAAATTTGTCCTTATCATAGAGCTCTTCAACCGTGAGCGACGTAATGTTGCCGCTGATCTGCTGCTGGTGTGGTTGCTGATCTTCAGTCTTTTCAGACATGATTATGGTATAAGATAGCAAGGATGTTGGATTCTTGCCGGTATGGGATTAGAGAATGGATGCAGTAAATTGCAGAAGGTAGGTGTGTGTGTGGGTGCGCACGTCTATTAAGGCAAATGAAAAAAAAAGAAAGAAAGAGACACCAGCGAGGGAAATGGAAAGAAGAGAATCGGTTCCAAAGGGAACCCGATCAAGGAAGATTTATATATAAAGACGTCCCCCCAAAGGAGGATTGCAACTCGGTCAACTCAGCAAAACCAGCTACGAAAAAGAAGGGGGGAGGACTAGGAGATCACAAGTCGGATCGCTTTTGCTTGTACCAAAAGGGGTAAAGCCCTTTTGGTATACACACACACCCTTTCTCTTTTTTTTTGCATTGAAGCCCAAGCAGAAAAGGATGCGGATTGATGTTGTTGTATGTACATCATAAAATAGAATCAAATGAGTGTAACTGAAATGCTTCATGAAATATATACAATCCCGCCTTATATCTTATTACCCCATTTACCCCGCCCACTAAGATAACCCCTGGCTCCACGCACACTTGCCGCTGCTGACCATGCTCATTTTGCCAAGGGAACGGGATCTCGTCGATCCTTACACACACACCAGCCAATACATCCATTCACACATTTATTACACACACTACGCGTAATAGCCTATGCTAGACTACACAGGGTTGGATTTGCGTAATTAGACGATGCTTCTTCATAATATTCTTTGCAGAACATCTATCAAAGTTAGCCACCTCCTTACGTAGTGCGATGTGTGCGCCTTTCCCCTTGACTTATTTGTTATCTTTTTGGATTACGATATACGCAAAGCGGAAAGGGAAAAAGGCAAAAACAGAGATCATGAATGAACATTGGTAGACCTTCTTTATTTGTTGTCCATGATTGTTTGTGTTGAATGAGTCCTTTGTCCAATGTCTCCTTTGTTTTCATTTATGTGGGTATTGGTGTGTATGTTCTTGAATATACTTGTCAAAAGACGCATCAGGCGAAATGATGGTGATAATCTAGGGAGTGATAGGAAGGGGCTTCAAGGCGAGGGGGTGTGCATAATTATGCAATGGAAGCGCCGGAAACGATGGTGATGCTTTTGTGAAAAGGAGAATATACCCCACGTCCATACATATACATCCACATGCGAAGAGGAAAAAAAGGTCAATCAACATAGCTTACGTGTGTGTGTCATGCACCTTTGAAATGCCATCATTTTTCATCCAACACCCCCCCTTTCACACCGGCAACATCCGTTGTTGACAAGGAACTTATTCAATCCGATTTCCCGAATGACGTAAAAAAGGAAACGTACATTCACGAATATCTGTTGGACAAGAAAGCAAACATTGGTCGATCCCTTATCAAATTATACAAAGTGTGATACGCTACCAACTGATAACAAGGGCGGACAAATAGCTTTTTGTGTCTCAGGTACTTGGGGGGGGGGGGTTATCTTCCAAGAGAATGGATTTGAGCCTTAATATTACACTATTCTCTCTCTCCACTTTATCACTACACGCTCCACGTGGCCATGTCAAGCCAAAGATCCCATTTCCCATTATCGATTGAAACCACAGCGGTTATATTCGGCTAAAGAAACCCGTGTTTTTTGTTTATCAAATCCGAACACCATGCATTTAGTGTGATTGACAATGGATCTTGTTACTGAAAGAGTGATACACACAACCAACAGGTAAAGAAAGAGAGACTAAAACTGGATCTGTGCCACCTTGTCGCATATTTTACCCCTTTTCAAAGGCGGGGAATATAAAATATCATGGGCCCGCGCGCTATACTGCCTGTGCGTTCATATTTCCCATATCCCATCCATGACTCGCTTGATCCCATTCATCACGAAACTGAATAAGCATTCCAATTCGACCCAATGTTGACATTTATGATGCATCCAAAGATAGATATCTACTTTTTTTTTGTTGTTTGGACCAGGTGTAGAGAATAGATGGTTGCAGGATCGGCAGTTGCTTCGGGTACAATTGGGGGGGTGGGGAGGGTAACAGAGGTAACGACGACAATGATGATGATGGAGATGATGATGATGGAGATGCATAAGATGAAAATGATGATGCGAATGATGAAACAGGATGCAGTCACGATGTACTATGATGCTGACGTCTTAGATATTGGACCACGTGAGACGTTGAACATGATCAGTCTTTCGTTGAGTCGATTTGATGAATCCTAGAAACTGGAGTTCTGCAACGGATCGTACAAAACGTGCTCTATTAAAAGAAAAGAGGGTGGTCAGAATGGGGGATCACATGCTGATAGGAGAGAGAGAGAGAGAGAGAGAGACCAAATGACTTACTGAACTTCTTTTTCATCCAATCGATCGGAACGTTTTTCTCGTTCTAGAATGCATCCGAAAGCAACGAACCAGTCGTATAGATTGATCATTCGACCACACTCGAGATATAACTTGTATAAGATACAGGTGTCATGTTCTGAAGGCATAACGTGCTCTGGGCGTGTACAGCAACTGCAATTAAGGTAGTGGTGTGCTTGTCCAAGACCGGTTTGCACGGATGCTCGCGGTTGTGCTGAAAATGACTTTTCGTGCAGCCTGACATTGGTGTAATAAGCCAACTCGTACATTGGTACAGTGGTAATCGATTGCATAAGGCACTTGCTATAAAAACATTACCTCCTTGTTAGCCACTGCGGTCAATAAACCATATCCCATTCTTAACCTCCACCCCCCAAACCGCTTCAAGCTCTTACTTTAAGGTTCGGCTGATCCAGTCTGCAACTTCCATTGCAATCTTTGTCTTGTCAGTACCCGTTTTCTTGAGGTACTTTACTGATTCGTCTTGTACTTTTTTGGCTGTCACTGTGTGTCGTGTTGTATCTGTCACCATGGCATCCAATTTTTTCTCTCGCTTCTTCATTTTGGCCTCCTGAGCTTTGGTGGTTTCAGCGTCCAAAGTTTGTTGCAAACGTTCGATCCAATCTTCCAAGAGTGTCATGTTGTTATCTTCTCCTTGTCCTCCTTGTTCTTCCTGTTCTTCCTCGTGGCTGAACTGCATTGTTACCGCATGCAGCTGCTGCAAGAAACGCCTCAACTTGTCCCCTTCACATTTTCTCAAAAGATCAGCCGGTAATCGGATAGCTTCACCCAATGCTGCTGTGTCAGATTCAAGGGCCATACGTAATAGCTCCCTTTTCGGTTTTCTGAGACCCGTGATGTCGGGAAATTGTTGATGAAGTATACGGATCAATTCAATGCCATATCGAAAACGTTGCTGATATTTCTGAAGGCCTAGAACGAATTGCGGCAATGCTTTGGTCATCAAATATGCATCATCATCCAGGAGACAGAGTGCTTCATGTGGATCTTGATCGGCGAGTGCATTAACATGCATCCGGAATGATGGAAGCATACGTAAAAAGGTAGCATGATGTATACAGAGGATGCCTTGCTCGTGCCATTCGGTAAGCGTACTTTGCAATCGTTGAGCATCATAACCCAGGAGTGGCAGCAGGATCGACAATGGATTTGCATAAAAATGATGCATCAAGGCATACTATTTACAACCCACCATGAATACCACACACATACATATATTTGCGTATTCCGATTCGCTCCCCCCTTGTTTACCTTTAAACTAGCCGCCACCTTGCCCATTGAAAAATCATACAGATAGAAATGATCCACCAGAAATCGGAAGGGGCGAGGGCCGAATTTGAGAGTATCCGATCGCTCAATGAACAGCTAGTGCATATCCTTATCAGCGTCTTCACATGAAAATGCTGCATTCCAATAACCCTTTCTTACCGTTTCAAGCACACGATTGAGCCAAACTTCGCTTTGTTCCAACCAGAACTTTTCCACACGCAAAAGACTGATAGATGCCTTGGTCAAGGATTGGTGCAAAATCTCACTTGATGTGGCAATGCCCATGATGAAAACAATTGGCAGTCGTCGTCGATACTCGCTGATTCATAAAAGTAAGTACGCATACATGCAGATACCACACACACACCTAGATACCCACCTGCAAATAGAAATAAAATCTTGTAGCACTTGTGCTTCAAATGTCTCAATATCTTGTAGCACCACCACCAAGTTGGATTGTTTGTTACGGCTTGCATGTCGATACCATCCTTCAAGGATCTGGAAATCGTAGGGTGGAAGCTTGGATCTCTTGACCGATTTTGCGCCACTATGACCACTACCACCAAATTGAAACATAGGCTATACGGATGTCAATATCGATGCATATATAAGCGTATAGCTCTCGCATTTACCTCGTCCATCAATTCTTGTTGATCATCGTTCAGCATAGTCTCTGAAAGAAACTGCTCGATCATCGTCTTGGTCATGTTCCTGATGTTTCCACAATCCTTTGACTGAAGCAAGGCCACGTAATGATTGTCTCGTCGCAAATGGCTCACAATCTGCTCAAACTGAGTTTCATGATCCGGTGTGTTGATACCTACCATAAAAGTCACTCCACTGTAAAAGAGTCCTCGTCAACTCAATCCTTTCTTACCAGCAAACACCAATGCCGTTGGGATTTCATGGAAAGGTAATGCAATAAGACTATAGGAAAGGAATTAGATCCATTAATACTACCATCATCATGCTTTTACTTACCCTTGTTCCTGCGCAGAGTGATTGACAAAATCACCAATCGAATCGATGACAGCGCTATTCGTATCCAGCAAGATATCCTATAGCATACTGTGAGTCCATTTCCAACGTGAATACGGTTGTTGTACATACGTTGATAAGATCATTCATTCTTTTCCACTCGGCTTGAAAAAACTTGTGTCGCATCGATACGCATGCTGAAGGCTCGTCGCCACTGAACAAGGGTTGAAAGCCATCATTGTCAAGAACGCTGGTATTTGCACGTTGCCTGGCACTCGTCGTTGTAGCTGATAATAGGCTGCTCGTTAGCTAAGCGATGTTGAATACATTGGCTGTCGTCAAAGAACCTTTTCGAGTACTGCGTTTGCGCTTCTGACCAGCATTCAAAGAGGAGGAAGCATTGGATCGTCGTGATTGAGGCAAGACAAGGAAACAGCCCTGAAAGAAGAGGACAGAAATGGGTTGAGTAAAAGTCAATGGTGTCACTGTGACGAATTGAATGTACCTCGGATATCGAATCAAAGGCGTCTTTGCCGGAGGTGATGGTGGCCATGCTGAGTGTTACTGGAAAAGTTGACAAAAGGCGCTGAGGAGAGGAGGGAGGACGAGAATGAAAAGTCAGCCACGTGACCTTGTTCTGCCCACTCAAAAGACGCTTTTCACCCAGCACATGTAGGTAGCATAGAAAAACCCTTTGATCAATAAAAACATGGGCTATTTTCATAGATTATCGATTACCAAATGTGTTGAAGCTTCTCAGGATAATACCGGCCTGTTCGAGAGCATCCTTAGATCGCTAATGATAACTGCTAGAGTTTTATTTTGATTTATTTACTACTAGGACGAACCATCATAAGAACTCCCTGAGTATATGGGTTACTCATGTATAAGATGTCTTTCTCTGTTTCTCGGCTGATCGACAAGCACATGCACCAAAACCTGATGAAAAAAGTCAAAAGTGAAAATATAGCTATAAGCAAAATATGGCTAAAACCAAGCGACAAGCGAGCGCAAATCTATTCAATCATAGTCGACGCTGTTATTGTGCTCTCGTAGTAGCCGGTTAACCCTCCCGTCTTTTTACGTTAGGCGCAAAAGATGAGTGATATAATGCTTATTGGGATCGTCAGCACGTTGTATGTCTCACAATGACCTCATTTGCATAATCTTTATGGTGAGTGAATGGATTTTAGATCAAGATAAGGCAAGGTGTCACCTTCGATCTACAGTGATGAATGCGATTTACCAGTGAAATACTCAATCCCAACCCCCCATAGGAAGCAACATCAAAGTCTTTAATATTTAGGAAAGGCTTATCGAAAAGAACTCACGAGATAATACGCTTAGAGTATATTATCCACAATCGGCTTTTTCGTTGCGAGTCGTTTAAAAAGGAAAATCTGCAAGGCACCAAGCAAAATGATACATTTTCAATAACCGCAGCCCATTTCATATATCATGCAACGCACCTCATATGTTTCTTTCTCCAAGGGTTCTTATCTCGGCCTAGTTACGTAATCATATGGGCTCCTTTGTGATGGTCAACAACTCTCTCTAACATGAAGATGATCACACTACTACTACTGTTACTCATTCATGTATTATACACAATAGTGATTATTTTGATAATGACATTATCCGATTTGACAAAGAGGGTAGGATGGTTTGGGAGTGGAAAAGATAGACTGCAAACAATACGGACACAATTAGCCACGTTTCAGGGCCAAGAAAGGTAAGGTGCAAGGCACACAATGCATAATGCATGTTCTTTGATAGGTGTAAATCCGTGGAACCAATAAACAATGACAATCGTACTTGACCAATGAAATCACACTCCTTCTCCCTGGGGTTCATTTTGATATCATTCAATAGAAGAGTATACACATTATTTCATTGGGATGGGTAATTGATAGGAACAATGGATATCATGATGGATGTCAAATCAATAAAGAGGAGCATTATGTGGAGGAGGTTTTATAATAGATTGAGGGATGTGGGTGAATGTGTGAATGTGTGTGTGCGTGTGTGGCTTGAACAATGAATCCATCAAAAACCCCTCTGATCTTTAAGCAATTTATTTTCTTCCTTTTTCCCCACACACACAAAATGTTCAACGCTATACGTACACTCACTCGAGTTCCCTTGACAACAAGACCTCCATGTGGACGCATGTTGCACCAATCGGCTTGTCGACGCACCATTGACCCAGCTCATTGGAACAAGACGAGCCTCATGCGCCTTCGCAAAAGCCAACTTGAAGACCTTGCACGTGAACATGAGCTCTCGACGGGTGGTACCAAACTTGAAATTGTCCAGAGACTCTTGCAACAGAGCAGCAGCAATAGTGCTTCATGGGAAATGGATGATCCAATCGAGCGTCGCGTTCAAGATGCTATTGCTACGCAACGTAGTCAAGCTGAAAAATCGGAGCCAGGGTCGCGTCCCACCTTTGAGGATAGCATGGAAGCCTCTTCTGATGTGGTTGATGAGGAACAAGAACACAAAAAGAACAACACCACCAATCAAGAAATGGAAGCCGGCAACTGGGTGGAAGCTTTTGAACTAAAGTTGGGTCACTCTCATCTTCGACAAAAACCCAAACGATCCAACATCTTTTCTTCAGCACCTTCCAATGTTCGTTCATCCTCTGCCATCTCTCAAGCAACCGCTACTGCTGGTGCACCTCTTCATCCTACACCACCTTCTCCTGCTGCTGCACCAGTAGCTGCTGTGGATAACAATGAACCTATGCCAGAAGATATCAATCAACATTGGGTCCGTGCATTCGAACAAAAAGCTACCAGTCAACGATCTCGACGCCATATGCTTGGAAACGATACATTTACATCCACAGACATTGAGCCCAACGTATTGGATTTTATTGACACCATGGGTACTCCAAAACAAGAGCAACAAGAACAACCATTGAATGATCAAGTGGAACAGGAAATTGTGGATGCCTTGAAATCGGATTCGACTACCACAAACACCAACACTGCAACTACAACCACAACAGCAACCAATACCACTGCCGACAATGAAAAGAAGGAGGATCCAGCTAACAGCAATGTTGTGATCACCTCAATGATTGGTTCAGGCCTGTTGGTGTGGGTAGCAGGTGGTGAGAAAGGGTTCAAACATCTTGCTGATATCCTTATGAGCTCTTCCTAGTGATCGACGCTCTCTTCATCATTGATGCTCCTGATCGCCTCCCTCCTCCTTTGTACATACGCACTCACTCACATTCACTATGCATTTGAAATGAACTTTACTCATTCCATTTTTTTTTCTTCTCTCTTTCTCACTCTCTCACTTGGAAATCGATGATTGGGATATGAATCAAGCATGGCAAATGTAAGATTTTTATAGAACTATGAGGATGAAGGGGACATTCTGACAAGTCGTCTATATTATTACCACAGAGGAAACCATTATTTGATTAGCTAGTTACTTGATAAATAAACCCATCATTTTAATAATGAAGTACAATGGTCTACTGTGAGATAGGGAAAAAGGAATCGAGAATATCTTTGAGGGAAAGCACAGCACGTAGTGCATCAGTGTAGGTGTTGTAAAGAGGTACGGGAGCAATTCGGATCACGGTGGGTTTACGCTCATCACAAATGACACCACGAGCCTCCAATTGAGCAAAGATATCCATCATTCGCTGAGGAAAGTCGAGAGATAACTGACAACCACGGTGTTCGGGATCACGTGGCGTGAGGATGCTGAAATGACCAGCCTTTTGATGGGCTTCCAACACTGTATCCAATAACCGTTCCAGATATCCAGTCAATGATACCGACTTTGAACGTAAAGCAGAAAAGCCTGCAGCATCAAATACTTGAAGCGACCCGAGTAAGGAAGCCGTTGCCAAGATACTGGGATTACTCATTTGGTAACCAGAAGCACCAGGAGAAGGTTTGAACTCTACATTGCATTGTATGTGTGAGCGTGAATGTAAAGAAAGAAAGAAAGGTCTACATCATACCTGGCTTCATTTCGAATCGAGTAGCCTTGTCATTACCCCACCATCCAGCAAGTCTATTTATTTGGAGGTCAGTTTTTGGACATGATCCTTGTAGTAATAATAGTTGTACTTGCCTTGGTCTGTCATCATTGGCATATTTCTCATGCACAAATAAACCAGCAATGCCACCAGCACCAGAATTCAAGTATTTATATGAGCACCAACAAGCAAAATCGACATCCCAATCGTGAAGTTGCAAAGGAGCATTGCCTACTGCATGGGCCAAGTCCCAACCAACAACGCAACCCTATTCATTTTAAGGTTAAGCTTTTTCTCTCATTATCGGAGTCCGTGCACCAACCTCTTCATGGCCAACGCGTGTAATCTTTTCGATTTCGAACAATTGTCCCGTGTAATATTGGATACCACTAAGCATGACCAAGGCAATTTGGTGGTCGTTACGAATGGTCTGGATGATATCCTCAGTGCGTAGTGTACTTTCGCCTTGACGAGGTGCCAATGCAATCAAAGCCTCTTCAGGATCAAAGCCATGCAATCTAAGCTGGGAGCTCACAGCATACTAAAGATCCATGTTATCAATACAATCAAACCAGACAAAGGGGCTACATACATGATCGGATGGGAAAGCCTTTGCTTCGATGAGGATCTTGAATCGATCTTTGGTTGGCTTATAAAACGAAGCCATCATTGCATGTAGGTTTGCAGTCAAGGTATTCATTGGTGTAACTTCACTTGGCTTGGCACCTAGGATGCTCACATCATTAG
The DNA here is from genome assembly GCA_000697475.1 of Lichtheimia corymbifera B2541. NCBI lineage: Eukaryota > Fungi > Mucoromycota > Mucoromycetes > Mucorales > Lichtheimiaceae > Lichtheimia > Lichtheimia corymbifera. The sequence continues at coordinate 33,714 of JNEU01001027.1, forward strand.
CCAATGTTGTTGTTGACACACAAGGTAATACTAACCAACAAGACGTCCCAAAGGTTCCTTGAGAGGTTCATCAATGACGGCCCATCCACCATGACCAGGATGATCCCAATGACCCACGACACCACTGACGAAGAGTATGGATGAGTCTCTTTGCATGCCAATCATCAACCTTCAACGTACCGATCAGCCCATACATCGAATTCTTGCATCACCAATTCACGTGATCGTTTTGGCATGAGACCAAGAGAGTTGCCACAAAGGTAGGTGCATGGTTTATCGAGGTCAGCATCGGATTCTATTAACCCCCATGTCAGTAAAGAAAAAGAGGCGGTTAGTGATAAACATACCAACTACGGGATGACTACCCGACACTGAACGGCGAGGTGGAATGGCAAATTCGTCACGGAACTTGGCTAATGGATCTTGAGCATCGAGCTTTTGAGCAAATTCCCACGAGGAAAGCTCTTGAATGGAAGCATTGGCAATGGTGTCGTTCATTACAAAAAGGTGTCGTTTGTGGAGAAACAATGCTCAGGACAATGATGGCAGATTATTTTATTCTCCTCCATCTTTCCCACACTGTGGGGTTACACATCAATTGACTCTCACTCGCTCACTCTCATCACTCCTCTATTATACTACATACTGGGCTTATCGCCTGATCACCTATTTCAATGCAGTCAATGGAAAAAACTTTATCAATGAAATCGAACACAATATTATTATGGAGATGGGGACGGTTGGCAATACAGAATGATCATTTTTCCCAGTTAATCGGTTGATGGGTGCGTGAGAAATATGGGATCATGCAACAACACCACCTTCTGTACCTGCATACAGCATACTCTCTCTGCAAGATGATAACATTCAATCTTCACATTGGTAAAATAAAACTCTTTTCTTTATATAACATGGTCATTATTCTATGGCATGTTCCAGCTCTTTGGCCAATCCAGACAGAGATTGGGTGCATAGGACACCAGTTTCTTCTCGTCATGTGTCACCGAGCGTGATTTCTTCCAAGCAGTATACTCTTCCATGATGCCATTCATTTCAACAATGCTTTTGGATGCGTAAATATGATGCCGTGAAGAATATTTCCATTGTCGGGCTATAGAAAGCCGTTCCAAGAGTAAATCTTGTTGCTGATGATGATGACGTGTGTTACTATTGTTGGGTGATGATGTTGATCCAAGTGTCTCGAGAATGGATAATCGCTGTTGTGGAGGTGGTGACGATAATGGTAAAAGGAGCTTGCTGGATGGGGATGAGGATGATGGTGTCACGACGTCCGAAGAACATTGTTGAATACTACTGCTTTTGGAAGAGGATGATGATGAAAGTGAAGATGAAGATGATGATGAAACAGAAGGTTCTGAAACAATTGATGGCGTGGATGCATTGGATAACGTGATGGTGGCAGTGCTGTTGTTGCCAGTAGTATTAGCCGTAGTAGTAGTAGGAGTACCATCTTCAGAGGAGGATGCTGAATGATAAGATGAAACTGTATATACTTCAATGCATGGTGATGATGATAATGCCTCATTTGCGGATGAGATCCACTCATCAACGCTATTGTTGTCTCCTCTGCTGTCAACTACTTTGATGGATGGTTGTTGATGATGCTTTGTCTTTTTGTCGTCTGATGTGCTCAAAAAGGGAAAGAGACGATTGCTGTTGCCGTCACGTGTGTTATTGTTAATGCGTGGAAAGAGCGTACGTCTCAAAATAGAAGAGCCTCGTTGTCGTTGTCCTCTCGTCTTATTATTGCTGCCGTTGGTGGTGTCAGCTTTGGTATTCGTTGGCATGGTCATGCTCTGTGAAGGTTGTGGTGCAATGAGATGGTTACGCACTGATCTCCTGGACGCTGTTGTTGCTGCTGATTCGGTGACAAGTCGTGTTAGCATGGACGTAAAGCGTGGCATTGGATAAGGCTCGAGTTGACAACTCTCTGGGTGGACGACATCATTGCTATGTTGCTCCGATAATGACGCCAACATGGATTCCAGCAAGATATGTACCTCCCTAAAAAATAAATGAGTCATTGTTACCCAAAATATCAAAGAATGAATACGTACAGCGCACACCGTTTATACGCCTTGTTTTCGTGTCCTTGGATACACTCTACCAACGCTTCGTAGCAAGGTATTGGGTCTATTATTATGATAACCCGTTAGATATGTAGCAATGATCGACAGTAGATATGTACCTGTTTTATCCTCACACCATGATTGGAAGCATGAAAGTCCATCACAAGTCTCCTTTCCCCTTTGTATATCTGGGAGTTGTGGCCATTTGACTTCTCGATGCGACCAAACCCTTCCAACTCGCCAAAATAGACATCGCCAGAAAAAATGACGCACGTTGCGGCTCCAGTGTAATAGCAACTTTTCGAAAATGTAAGGCTCCAACAAAATCCGGCTACACAGCATGTCGAGTAATACGGCTCGTGAAGTCAGGAACGCAAAATGACTGTAAACAAACGACAATGCACGCAAAAGATTGACTGTGTGATCGGATTTGGCCAATAAAATGTGGATCGTGTGCAGAATAAAGGGTACGTCGACCGGTGAGGGTGATGACGACATTATGCTTTTCTCTTTGCATTGCTTTGCCCTATAATACATGATACCTATTATCAGCATATCCCTTATAACGTGACCATCATGCATGCACTACTTACTTTTCCAAGCCAGCCAATACGATATCCATAAAATCCAAAAGACCTTTTTTAAAAAAAAGATGAGTGATCCATGAGGATAATAATAATAAGATGGCCTTGTCACTTACAAAAGACGGCCTCTGTAGCAGTAAGGCTGACACGTTTGATGATGGATCGTATCCACACATTCAGCATATCGTGAAACACCCCATGGGAACGTGTTGCGCACCATACCATGCATTCTGCATACTTGCGAGTGGCCATTTCCAATGCACGCGGCTTGCCTCCAACCGCCATTTGCTGTTGCTGCTGCTGTTGCTGGCCTGTTGCCGTGGCAACCGATTGCTGTTGTTGTTGTTGTAGATCGTTTCTTGTTATATCCATTGTCGACGTGACAGGGGTAGCCAATCGTTCATTTTCCACTGTTGCTGCTGTTGTAGTTGGGGTCCACACTGATGTAGATGGTTCTTGTTGCTGTAGCTGCATACCAGTTGCTAAGGTGGTGGTTGATGAAGGGCATTGTTGATGAAGGACAGTAGTGACTTGGTGCAGTTGTCGCTTTAATAACGAGTTGACTTTATCTGCAAAGTAGGATGCAAAGTAAACATAGCCTGGTGATGATGCTAGAAACATGTTGCGTCGATGCAACTCCTGCGTTGAAACGGAGGGATACGCACGTACAAGCATTGAACCAAGGGTTGCATGATAGTGACGATAGAAAAAGAAAAAGAGATCACTGTCATCACTCTGCCACCTAAAATAAAAAATGTTAAAATCTCATGATGATCATGATGAGCAAGGCACCCCCTCATTCTTTACCTTCGGATCCAGTTTCCGGAGAGTGGCACGGGAGGATCTTTACAGGTGCAGCTTTTTTGAATCACATCTGTGTAGCATCGCGGGTCTGCAGTCATTAGCGCATGCAAATGACAACCAAACACGGGTAATAAGCTTTCTCGCATATGCATCGTGCATCTATAAAAATGAAATGAGACAAGGGGGTTCATCTTGTAGCATAGGGAGGGAGGAAGGAAGGACGCATTTAAAAACTTACCCATCCATTGAATGGCCCATTTCTGAACGTACTCGTCTAATCGTTTGTGGTCTGACACGTAGTGCGTGTAGTAAAATTGCAGCAACGCACGGGATCTTGAAAAAGCACATGGCTACATAATAAAGAAAAATAATGCATGTCAGTCGGACCGTCATTTTGTTTCAGCGCATGGATACACAAAAGAAATCTCAATATAGTAAAGTGTAAGAAAAAGGGGGGAGGAGAGAGGACACGCACCGAGTACTTTGGATGAAAAGGCAACCATATTGGCATAGATGGCTTTTTGATTGAGTTTGCTGATAGCATATCGAAGAGTGCCAATCAATAAATGTCGGTATTCCTCATAGGCTGCTGCACCTCCACCAGATGATCCAACATGATGATTGTTGTTGTTGTTGTTGCAGTTGCTGCTGCTGCACCATCGATTATAATCATTGGCGGTCGTCTTGTCTGCGTTTTTGTTGATAAGCAACCCCAACATACATAACAAGCTAATGCAAGTAAATGTTTGATTTACCATATTCAATGAATTCGTATCTGATATGTAAGAAAGAAAAAGAAAAATATGATGAGTGTGATGTGATCTTGTGACACGCGTAATGTGGATGGAGGAGAGATGATAAGGGGGGAGGGAGGGAAAAGAGGCTGATGGATCAGCAGCAGCAGTACTAGTGGTAACCATATCTCTGGGTTGAGGAGGAGAGGACGAGGATTTTTACCTTGCCATGATATCAATGATACATTCCAAGTAAATGGGTCGTTCAGTATGTGGGACATGAGGAATATTGTTCATCAATACGCGCCACCTACACATATAATAAAAGTATGAGATTACTCAATAGATTAATAATGACCAAATTACCATCTCAAAAGCATGATTCTTCCAGTTGACACGTCATCCCGATGCTCTTTTGCCAAGTGTTGCTGTGCCCCACTAATGATCACATTTGCCTTTTGACTCCAAAACCCCTGATTGTTGGCAAACATTTTGCTGTTGTTGTTGCTTTGTTGATCCATCGCAGTGTCCTTGGTGAAAGTCATGCTTGACTTGATATGATGGCCTCCTCTTTTTTCCCCTGTTCCTGTTGACCACGATGATGATGATGGTGATGCATCTGATTTCTGGAGCCAAGGTATAACATGCTGCTTAAGGATTGTGTGCCGTTGTTTGGGTTTGTTTTGGAACCTGGATGAGGATGTTAGAATATGAACGGGACTTTGTGCTATTCGGCCGGTGTATTCTTACTTTGTGAATGCTTTTCGTAGAGAGCTGTAGTCTGGGTTATTGTCGACGACTGAGGAGGTGTGGGTGTTGGTCAAGCTTTCAGCAGAGTTCCAACAATGAGATGCCGTCGACATTGGCAATGGCGAAGTTGATGAGCAGCAAGGAAAGGAAGAGGGAAAGGAACAAGGTGCGGGCGCATCAACAACATTTGCTGCATGATAACGAGACACTTTTGCGGAGTTGCTTCCGATGGCAGTGATGGCAGCGGTGGTTGTGGTGGAGGTGGTGATGTTGGCGTTGCTGGATTGCTTATTATTGCAATGTGATGATAAGGAGCTTTCCTTATCGTTGTTGGCTAAAAGTCGTTTCATACCGGTATAAGATTGGTACCTGCGTCTTTCATATAAAGAGAAAGGGAAAAATACATACAACCATACACACACGCACACTCATACCCATACATGCACGCACACACTTGCATCAAACACGGATGCATGAGTTCCTGAATAGGCTGGTAATTATACCCAAACTTCATTGGCAGTGAAAAACGTGGAAAGGGGGCGACGGGATCAATACGGGGGAATGAGAGCGAATATAATTGTATGAATACATGTGAGTGAGAGCGCGTATGTGCCGATGCGAGGGATCAATAAGAGGAGGAAAACAAGAGAAATGAGAGGAAATGGGATGAACGGAGAACTTTGGACGGGGTAATAAAGAGTGACAAAGAGACCAACTTCACAACTAAAAAAAGAGACAGGTAAACTGACATGTGGGGTTGAAGGATCGTTTCTTCATTTATCCGTGTATGCGCATGTTAGTAATGATTCTTTCAAAGCCTTAAGTTGCTCTTCAAGCTGGTGTACACGTTGACGATCCTCATATTCCTTGGCAGCCACAGCATCCCTTTGCTCTTCCAACGTCATCTCTTTCAGTTTTAAGCGTTGATTACGTGTCTCAAGCTCACATAACCGACGTTTCAACATTTCAAACCGGTGCGCTTCTTGTAACCTTGCATTACGGCTCGTGCGTCTTTTTTGGATGGCACCAGCTCCAAGTCGTTGGCCATAGAAACGTAATGAGCCGCCACATCCACTATCAGCTTTAGTTAAAGAGTCGCTGCTTAGTGGTAATAATAACATTTCATCATCGCTTTCTTCGTCTTCCGATAATGAAATTTCGCTTTCGGAATCGTAGCTTATTGAGATAGGGCTTGCCAAGGTTGCATCTTCCATTGACGTGTTTGGCTGCTGTTGTTGTTGTTGTTGTTGCTGTTGCTGCTGTTGATGTAATAATGACCAGCGACTAGTAGTAGTAGTAGTGTTGTTTACAGAGGGTATCATGATGCTGTGTGGTATTGCTTGCTGATGTTTCCAATCTTTAATATCGTATAATAATGAAACCATGGAAATACTTGACAGGGATGGCGTTATCTTTCTTGGGTGGGTAGGTTGACTTTTGGAAGGAAAGAGAAGGAGAACTACCCATTTGGTATTTAAGGCAGGCAAGGGCTTCCATTGAACATCCGATCGCATAATGTGGTTAATGATTGGCTGAAAGGGCTATGAGTCGTTCTGATTTTACCGCCTTAGATTGAGCGTTTCTCTTGAGATATTCACCCCAATTCCCAATCACGCAACCGCTCGCTTTGTTTTGCTCTCTCCAATTGATGATCACGCATATGCAGATACCATTTGCCATGTTCAAAATATTCCATTTTACTGCGTATTGCGTGATCAAACCGCATTTTATGAGGGAGCTACTAAAAGGTGTTACAGATATGATGCAAGCAAGCAGCTGCTCCTTGTGATAGCTCCCACATGGTATTCGAAACATTCGTGTTTGATCATCTCCTTGTATAAATCTCATCCATTCAATATGACCGACACGTTGTTTGAGTCATTCTGTGTGGTACCATTTGATCACCCAATATCCAACAACAGCCCATGTATTGCTCTCCTTCAATATATAAATGTGGAAAATTCATCGTGAGAACCCATCATATCGAAAATGTGATGAAGGTTGTGAATCACCAATCAGGTTGTGCAGAGAATAGATGGAATGCAAGCCTATCAGTCTCTGTAGCTGTCATTACCACGAGCCTCCTCATTAACACAAGCGGAATTATTACGCAAAGGAAATAACGGATGGTGAGTGACACACATCCCTTTCGAGATAGACTTGCTCGTTTTGGTACAAACTGCCATATATTCTCTACACCCACTACATTCTCCATAATACCGGTGCAAGGATATTATATAGGAGTTTCCACTAGCAAGACCACAGTAAACAATATCAACAACAACAACAAGGAAGACACTTGGTAACCCCATAATGCTTTACGAACCTAAAAGGAACCTTCAACGGAAGTGACACCACACACATTTTCGGCACATGACCCTTCAACAAAGACGGTTGCCTAATTTGGTACAACGTACTAACGATAGAAAAAAAGTGTATGTATTTGGGGGATTTCATTTTCTAGTCTCATGCAGCAAGGTAGTATCTAAGGGCTGATCCTCTTCGTCGTTGTCAGGCTCAATGACATCCAAAGCTTGGTTGTTGATGTTGACTCTGTGTTGCCAGGCATGCTTTCGATTGGTGTACAAAAAGAGCCCTTGTTTGTAAATCCACAAGCAGCGAGTAGCCACCAAGACGGTCAACGAAATCAATACAATAGCACTGGCGACAGTAAAGATGAGAAACCTTCGCGTAAATTCATAAGGATCATCCACAGGGTCCCGAGATAGTGAAATGCTGACAAGGCGATATATCATGTATCCAACCGCAAATACACCGCAAAGAATAAAGGCCATCATCGAATGAATACTTTCGCGATATACAGCCAGGATGGCGAGACTGAGACCAAGAGCACCGAGAACGAAAACAAGCACCGTTTCACTGACCGTTTCATCGTAATGAAGTTTTTGCGAAGGAATCAACTGTGCAGCAAACGAAAAGATGAAAAAGAAATCCAGCTTGAGCAGTGTCAATAAAAGACTTGTGATGATCAGTGCATGACGAACCCTACATGATGGTGTGCATGAATAACTAATTACATCCACAATATGTTGTAAGTCGTCTTACCGGATATCTGCTGAAAATGCCCTGTAATTGTCCCATGCAAATTCCTTTCGTAAACGCCAAGCGAAAAATGCCAACATCAAAAAGAAGGCAGGGATGAGACCAATAATACTGTATTCCAATGGGCGCATCTTGCTTCGATAATAGGTGATCGCCTCTCGTTGTCCTTGGATCGTATCAGGCCATCGAGTATCCTTGGGTGCCCAGAGCTCTTCCAAACCACTATACACAAAGTAAGCTGGTTATCATTGAGCAATATGCCTCTTTGTGTACATACCATCCAACGTTTTCGAGTATCATATGCTGTTGAAGCTGGATACCACCATAGCTGTTGTCACATCATCAACAATGTCAATCATAGATTTCGAGATAGAGAAATAAAGGGTGATCCTTACACTGATAAAGGAGCATCAACAATCAGTGTTTCCAAATAGATATCATGTATCCCATACCTATGACCAGCAACCCGAATACCAAAAGCGTACATAGTTGAGCTAAACGTATATGCGTTAACGAGGGAATGGAGGAGAAGATGCAAGGAGGGAATGCTACCTGTATTTCGACTATGCAATGCGTCAACACACAAGACGACTTGGAACACCTGTGCAACAATGAAGAGCGAGTGATATATCAAATCAGATTCACTGACACCTACACGTAAAAGGTTCAATATACAAAGACAGCAGCAAGACATGTACGACGTATAAATATACCCTGCCCCTTGCGATCCATGTTGCAATTGCTGACCAATGCAAGGTGGTTCATGACAACCAATCCTTCGAGAATCGACAAGAGTATAGCTTCCACAGATACAAGCACCAAAGTTGCAATCGAGTCCTTGCTTTTGAATACGGGTGTTTGCTTTAATAAAGACATTGGAAAGAAACAAAGAAAGAAAGAGCAATGCTATGGATGATCATGTGTATGTGTGTGTGTTGGGCTGAGCCTTTTGTTGTTGTCATGTTGATAAAAAAAGAGTCTATATGGGAGATGCTGCATCATTTCTTTCATCTGGTTTGTCTGGTTCAGTTGCAGCTGATCCTGCAGCCGCGCTAGTGGGATTGGCTGATGACGCTCCTCCTACTACTGCTTGTTGACCATCATCATCATTGGGAGCTGTGGGTGAAGGGGGATAAGGCCGACGTGTACTATGGGTCGTTCTTGAAGGATCATCAGGCTTGTAGATTGGCACATTAGGTTTGTTGACTGGAATATCATTATTGCTAGTGCTGTAAAGTGGTTGAAATTGTTGCACGGTAGGGCCTAGTCTTCCTTGCTGTTGTTGATTCCATCCACCACCTCCTCCACCATCTTGTCGTCGCCAATCATCATCATAAGGTTGTGTCATGAAATCATCAGCACTCTTCGGAGCTTGTCCCAGTCGTCGTCGTCGTCGCCATAAAAGGAACAGTGCAAGTGCTTCATATAAAAAAATATCAGCATTGATGCGTGTCACGTTGCACATACCGATGTCAATGCTCACCTATTAATGCAACACCAACTACCCCGCCAACAACACCTCCCGCAATGGCTCCCGTGTTCGTATGAGATCCACCACCTCCTCCTACTCATAAAAAATATAAGCTTCATCAATCTCTCTCTCTCTTTTTTTTTTTCCTTATCTACCTTGATTCGATGGTCCAACTGTGGGTTGTCCTGCAGAATTCGTGGTTGGTGATGGCGATGGATTTCCTGTTGTGCTAGCTGGTGCATTGGAATCAGTATTGCTGGTAGAGATCGGGCTTGTATTGGCTGATGATTCTGCTGCTGGCGTTGAAGAAGTTGGTGCAGGGGTTTGTTCTGATACAGTGGATGGCGCCTCTGTTGGTGTTGGTTGTGCTGATGTCGGTTCACCACCTCCATTACTTGTGGGCTATTAGGTTGGAACAAAGAATAAGCATCCATTGTATTGAATATCACCCCTTCCCATATTCATACCTCGAGAGAGAATGTTGACGTGGGAGTTGCATTGCTCTCGGGAGGGTTGTTATTGTTGCCGCTCTGTGCTGGGGGTTCTCTGCATCATGTATTAATAAAATGATGGTCCTAAAAGTAAAAGATTGGTACTTACTGCGACACAGCTGAAGACGCTTGGTCCATGGCAAGAGTCAAAGAAAAAGACGGGTGACCCAAGTAATGAGAAGAAAGAAAAGAGAGTTGTACGGCTGAAATAAAATGAAAGTAAGGGCTAATGACTCTTGTTTCAGTGCTGAGTTGGCTGTTATTCATCCAAATAGATAATCAAAGAAAAAACAAAACGAGCTCTATATACAATGTAGTTACAAAACGAATAGTCTATTGACCACTTTTATTGGCGGTACCAGTCAGCAGATCCCGCGTCAACTTGAGAACCTTGATCTCTGCATCCACGTGTTTTCCAGTCTTTTCATCTACGTCCAGCGTCTTTTTTGTTGCTTCGTCGTCCACCTTTCCTTCCTTATTGGTTGCTTCCTTGAGGGCCTTATATACATCCTTCTTGACTGTGTAAACCTTGGTCACCAAATGCGCTTTGTCTTTGAGCATGAAACGGGTTGCCTGAAAGAGTGCGCCATTGGCAATGCTGAAGCGTTCATTGTCTGATAAATCGGTCTCTTTCTCCAAGCGTGCGAGTGTACTGTCGATTATTTCCACAGGTTTAGGTAGTGCAGGACGTGATCTATCATAGCCAAATAGCATTGAGTCTTCCTTTTCTCCCCGGAAAATGCTCAACCAATACTTACTGCATCAAATCACTCAATTTCTCTCTTGATGTATTGAACATGCTTGTCAATTCGGAGTTGCCATAGGGATAACGATATGCAGCCAACGCCGTCTACGACAATGTCATATCAGCATGGTTGATCCTCCCATATCCCCATTTATCCTTTTACCTTGGTTTGTGGTCGTTTCCTTTGCCACATATCCTGCAACACCTTTGTATCAACCGGAGGCTTTTCAAAATCGGGACATCCAGAGGCTTTCCATATGATCTATAACCATAGCTTAGCGAAAATCGCATGATATCGCATCCTTCCCTACGTACCCAGTTGCGTTCATGTCGCAATAGCGTTAATACGATGTCTGTGTACAATTGACCATGGGGTTTTGTCATCTCTAGTAGCTCCAACATGGCGTGCTTGGTATCCTTGACCCATTGCAACTATGATATGGCATTAGAACCAGAGCCAACAATACAAAATCAGCAACAACAAACTTACTTGATCACCTTCCAGAGTAAATACAGGCTGGACAAGAGATTGCTTTGTGGCACCTCGGGCAGAAAGTAGCTTTTGTGTTCGTTCCTTTTCAGATGACTTGAACCCAGTCAGATACTGGAATAGAATCAAGAACTGGACAATGACATTGCGTCGGAATCGTGTATCTTCTATCTATAAATGAGTCAGCATGGGGCGATGGAATTACATAGCACCTCCAAAGTTATACCTACCTCAAGCTCTAGCAATTTGCGACTACTGAGTAACCGTGGAAATTGAAATTGTTGGTTGATCTCCTTTAGCATCTCTTCGGCTTGATCCCTGTCGACCATGTTGACGTCCTCGCTCCTCCTCCTCTTGTTCGATTCTGTTGCATTTCCTTCGCCTGATACGGCCTGCTCCGAATTGGAGATCTGTTTGAACTTGTCAAGGATAGCATTTGCTCCCTACATGCCCATTGTTAACAAAGACCCTTTAGTAAAATTGAATCTTCTCACCTTTTGTAACTCCTCAAAGTTGTTGTCATGGAATATGGTAGGTGGATTCGAAAAGTATTTGCGGGTGGACCAGAATAGCTTGTAGAATGTCTTTTGATCATCTATGATGCATTCATGTTTAAATACACTCCTTATGCAAATGAGTCGTTACGTACCCGTCAATGTGCCATCAGCATCAACATCCTCATCTTTGTCGTAAAGGACTGGTTCAGTGTTGAAATCACCACGAAGATTGACGCCTAATGTGATCCAAGTAAGACTAAATGACAACCATCTAAGCGCAGCACACGTACCAGAACGTTCATGCAGAGGAAATGAATTGGCGAGGAACATAAGGATGCGTCCACAAAAGACAGTATCTTTCTCCTTGGATAGTCGTCGAAGCATTTCATTGCACATTCGCAGCATCACAAGACCTTTGCCACGACCAGGCACCATATTCTGGAAAAAAACAATGAAATCAGTTGGCTGTCGCATTCATCCACCATTATTGCCTTGCCCCCAATACTTGCCACAATCAATCTTGGTTTTCGTCGTTCGATATAATCAAAAAGCTTCTCGCATCCAGAGATTGTATGAATATCCAATAGCTCTTCCACCATCGTCAAGGGAACCACGGCTTCAAGGTAATCTATCATGGATCGAGTAAGCGGGCTATTCAACCAGCAAATAGAATACCTTTACCTGCTTCGGTTGCTGCAAGAACAAGATCAAGCGTACTGAATAGCTTTGGGAATCGATCGGGAGCTGATTCGGGGATAGTTTCCTACGCGATGGGTGTATGTATGTGGGGAGAGGAAGTACGCGATGAGATGTTGGATCGAAACGATAGCGTCTTGTATTGTCTTGGGCATTTACCACCACTGAAAGCACCATGCGTCGAAGCACAAGTTCTATAGCACTCTTTCGCCAATCTGCTTTTCCTTCTGGTATCGTGATATCAAGCATATTATCGGAACCGCTGATGGGGCCAATGTGTCGTTTAGCCAAGTCAACAAAGGTGCTGGTAGGGATCTCTCTGCCGCCGTTGCTTTGTCGTATCTCGTCGATCGATCGAACGCATTCGCTTATCGCGCCCTCTGCCTGCTGTTTGAACTCGTAAAACTTGGACATGGTAACAGATGTGGGATGTGGTGGGAACAAAAGTGGTGGTAGAGTGAAAGGTGCGCTCCCAGTAAAACCAGATCACGTTCTACAAGTCACTTTGCTACCACGGATCATAGTCAAGCATGAATTTTATTGCCATGGATACCTAGCAACGTCGTACCTTGTCATCACAATAAAGCGACCACCTACAATAGTTGTCTTCAAATCAACATTGTGTGTTTAATTCGGTGAAGTGCTGATATAAAGTGTCTATCAATGACAATGCTCTTATGATGCAAACCTATGTTGGCGTGTTTTCTATCCACTGCAAGCGAGGCTGGAGTGATAATAGGCTGAACTAGTAATGTTGAATGGTATTTTGTTTGAGCACTGCACAGTCAAATCCACTCGGATCAACAAATTTGAATGATGCAAGTGATGGGCTGGAGTAGGACACTCGTTCACATGCAGTGGATCGGATAACACTAGCGAATGGGAGGAAGAGACTATTAGATGGCACTTTACGAATTATTAGCTAGATTGATTTTTCTGATGTTGGATGCTATTTACTTTGTTTGAGCGTTATTCATTTTGACCCTCTTGCATCAACAAAGTTGGATGATGGAAATGTTGGGATGAAGGAGGGGAGTCTTTCACATGCAGTGCATTAGATGAAAACAACAGCGAATGGGAGGAAGGGGCGATTGGATGGCAGTTTATAGCAAATAATAGAAATCACATCCATCATATTGTGTCGATCGTGGAACTTGCACACATGATTCCTTCGACCCAGCTGAGCAGTTTTGCTCTATTAAAGACCCTCATGTTTCATTGTAAACTTTAGAGGTACAAGTGCCTTTATGTCCTATATATGCTGTAAGCGTAATGCTATATGAAAAGTGGACTTTGTTCATTGTCAAGTAGCTAGACCTTTATAGAGCCGAAGATGCAGAGGGGCGCGTTTGTGTAGCACATCTGTTTGGGGTGAACAGAAAGGGCGAATGCATGATAGTTAATGGATGATTCAATAACGGTCATACATTGGCAGCTAACATGCACTTTTTCCATTCCCAACTTTTGCCCAATCCACTTGATAGGAACGATGCACCTGTTCCAGACAATCATCTCCATGATTCAATTTTCTTGATCCGAGCTGATTTGACCGAGTTACGCTCAATAAAGAGACATCAGTTGAGGTAGATAGTGCATGCTGCATGTATGGGCTGGTATGCTCTTTGTTTGAGCGTAACTCGGTCAAATCAGCTCGGGTCAAGAAAGTTGAATCCTGGAGATGATTGTCTGGAGCAGGGCCATCATTCCTATGAAGTGGATTGGGCAAAAGCTGGGAATGAGAAAAAGTGCATGTTAGATGTCAATTTATGACTGCTACTGAATAGATTATATAGTATCATCCATGGATTCTTCCCGTCCTGCATAATGAGCTGTGATACACAAACACGCCCCTCTGCATCTTCGGCTCTATCAGGGTCAAGCTGCTTCAGAATGCACAAACACCAGTTTTCATATGGCATCACGCTTATAGCATATGTAAAACATAAAGATGCCTGTATCTCTAAACATTACAATGAAACGTGGGGTCTTCAATCGAACAAAGTTGCTCATCGTGGTGTAGCGCACCTTGGGTGCAAGTTTCACGATCGTCGTGGCCAATCTCACATTCACCCAATATCACCACCAGCCTCGTCGAAATAAAAATTCAAGAGGTCGACCCGATCGACTTTGGCTGGTGGTGACATTGGGTGAATCTGATATCGGCGAGCTAGACCGTGAAACTTGCACCCAAGGTGCGCTACACCACGATGAGCAACTTTGTTCGATTGAAGACCCCACGTTTCATTGTAATGTTTAGAGATACAGGCATCTTTATGTTTTACATATGCTATAAGCGTGATGCCATATGAAAACTGGTGTTTGTGCATTCTGAAGCAGCTTGACCCTGATAGAGCCGAAGATGGAGACGGACTTCTTTGTGCAACACAGCTCATTTGCATGAAACTTCACAATGAACAACCACCACTCTCCATAATGAGTAACTAAGAGCTGACAGGGTATATAAATATAGGCACTCATATGCAAAGTCTGATCATGGATTCGTCTGCTGGATATGTCTCTCGTATCAACAAGCTGCCTGACTGGTTGAGTTACCCCACAACTGCACGAAGGTTTTCGGTTGAGTTTTTTTCAATACTTCATGTTATTTGGAATGTCAAGATGATCATGGTTCAAGTGCAAGAATGTGTCGATGATCATTGCCGTCGCCCAGTGATATCTTATACCGATGAAAATACACAAATGCTGACACCTTGCTTCTTACCTTCCACTACCCTCAAACGAAAACACGATGTCGTCGAACTTTAATACCTTCCACATATCCAAACCTTGCACATATATATGCCCATCTTTATGAACTCATTGTTTGTACATATTTAACCATTAAAACTTGTAAATCATTCGCTGATATATCATGTCTTTGGCTGAAGCGGAAAGTGAATGGCAATACGATATACCCCATGTATTAGCCGAATAGCCAGCCTCAGGAGCTTCAAAAATCCCATGCCACTTGGTCCTCCCAGGCAATAAATGATTGTTGCTGCCAACCACACCCACACTCCCCGATTGAAAAGCAGATACCACAAGAGCCCGTAAATCTAGGTAGGTCGACTCATTCTTTTACCAAAAAAACATGTGTACATAACAGCCCTTCTCTTCCTATAGTGGTATTATTGATAGCTATGACAATTGACGAGCACGCAATACGTAGATGGGAACAATGATATTTTCTTCGATTGCCATTATCAAATATGATCATAACACGCTTTATACAGCTTTATAGAGAATTAAATAAAATACAATTCATGTGCCAGTAGATAAAAGGGTGGGATCGGTTTCCTGGGGTCAACTTCGTAGCACCAGCATGGCAACCTGTGGGGATGAATGATATCGTGTTAGTGTCTTGGCATCAGTTTAGCGTGGATGAGCAATACCTTATTCCAGACATACTTGGCCTTCAATTGCAAATCATCATCGTCATCGTCCTCCTCCGTAAAACCTAATAAGCAAGGCTGTTGTTCGCAGCAACCAGAGAGGGACACTGAAAACGGAGAGCCAGTAAAGCAAACACGCCTCCAGGAATTCATCTGACACCACTTGGGTGGTTCCATAAGTCTTCGGAAAGTACCCATAGATCGCACCTTCAGCCAATACGCAGCAACCAGAGAGGGACACTGAAAACGGGATGCCAGTAAAGCAAACACGCCTCCAGGAATTCATCTGACACCACTTGGATGGTTGATAAAGCCGTACAATGCAAAGCACCCATAGATCGCACCCTCAGCCAATACGCAGCAACCAGAGAGGGACACTGAAAACGGAGAGCCAGTAAAGCAAACACGCCTCCAGGAATTCATCTGACACCACTTGGGTGGTTCCATAAGTCTTCGGAAAGTACCCATAGATCGCACCTTCAGCCAATACGCAGCAACCAGAGAGGGACACTGAAAACGGGATGCCAGTAAAGCAAACACGCCTCCAGGAATTCATCTGACACCACTTGGATGGTTGATAAAGCCGTACAATGCAAAGCACCCATAGATCGCACCCTCAGCCAATACGCAGCAACCAGAGAGGGACACTGAAAACGGAGAGCCAGTAAAGCAAACACGCCTCCAGGAATTCATCTGACACCACTTGGATGGTTCCATAAGTCTTTACAAAGCCGCCACCCTACCATCGCATCCTCAACCATAATGCATAGCAACCAGAAAGAATAGGGGCCGTAACATCGAAATCAAAGAGACGCCTATTACTGGTGGAAAAAAGAGCATTAATAGTAACGAAATGGGCAAGGAAACATACGTTGAGCGATGGGATCTGGTCTTGCAAAAGAGAGGAATAATAGTACTTTGGAGGAGGAGCTTACGAAACGCGATACTGCTTTCAAGCTCAGGCTCACGTCACCATCGTGCTGTCATCGCTCATATCATTTCCAAACTCAGTGTCAATAAAGTTGGCGCGCACCTGAAATATGGGCATGGTAGTAAATATATTCCTCATTGACCATGCACACACTAGTTTTACTCCTTCATCTCAAACACTACTTTATGTAAATCCAGTAATCAATCAATTCAATAAAGGGTCACTTTTTCTCTCAAGACCATCCCACTCCCCTTATTGTATCACAAAAAGGCATATATACTTCTTGCATGACCGATAACCGGACCACCTTTATTATTCAATCTTCGACGCCATATTATGTATACACAAGCTAGCAGAGTCCAAGTGCGTAATAAATAAACAATGCTTTAGTTCATCTAGCTATCTTGCTACCTTGACACCATCGATCCGTCATCATCCGTACTCGTCACCAAGGTGCAGGACACACAAGTAGTAAGAATGGGATCGTGCAGACTTCCTTTTGAACCTTGTTGTCGTTATAGCCATTGCTGTGAACGTTGCAATCATCGTGATCGTCACGGTCGAGCCTATAAAGTAACAGCCAAGTTAGAGAATCTGATACTGGGAATGACGAGGATTTGATTTACCGTTAGACGACCCTCTCTAAGGAAGATAGCAAATCAGGCAACGTCGGGCAATCCTTTGTTCTTGAGAAAGCACTGCACGAATCACGCAAGGCCAGTTCGATCCATGGCACAGGCTCATAGTTGTCCTCATTCATCCTCTCCAAAAGAAAGAATGCCCCCCAGTCCTTCCATCATTTCCCGCCTCATGAAAAGAAATCCTTAAGGAAAAGAACGAGACTATTGTGAGAAGGGCACCACAGCGGCCACTAGATACAGGCTGGGAGTTGAACCCAAAGAGATGATGATGATGCCCCAAGTTGCACTGCCTGACCAAAGAAACCTATTCAATTCATTATCAATACACATATACAATAGACGCCTTTCTTCTTTGTTTGTCCCATTGCACTTGCCTTTTCCATATACACAAAGACCCTTTGTTGTTGGCTACTGGAAACTGAAAAACCATGGTGTGGTGTTGTTGAGCCGAAACAAAACGCCAAACGAGTCAACGTCTTGAAACCAAACTTGCCCTCTATACAAGCGTACACGTCAATGAAACCAGTTCGGCAGCAACATTGGGCTCTGAATGTACCTGTTGACACCAAGCGTAGAGTGGGAATAGCAACGAACAAGAGGCAGCAACGATATCGCCATGGCAACCACGCTCATTCCTCAGCGCTTGGACACGCTTGACAATGCCTGTTCAGAACTACATTAATACCTCACAACCAACAACAGCACTCTTTTATAATACATTACCTTGATCGGGATGTCGTGAATGGCATAAAAGCAGAGGAGGGATAAAAAGGAAAAGAAGCGTTGTCTCAAAGTCGTGGAGCTGCCGTCCCCGATTTTAAATCTCCTACTGCTGCTATTACACTGAGGCCATTCAATTACACTACACACCCATCATCCTCATGATAGACAATAATAGATACAAGTAAATAAAATGAATGATCCTCACGTATAGCAAAAGGGTGTGTGTCATTTTACACTTTACCATGATAACGATGATCCAACAACAGTCATTGCCTTACTACCAGGTCTCTAAGCATCAGCCTTTTTTTACATAATCCATTCCGAAGCATACTTTTCCTAGTATGCTCGATGTTGTCCCCAATAAAAAAAAAGTCCTTCACTTTGCATACATGTGCTACCAATCACGCTCCTATCGATAAAAAAGATCACTCGTACTAATACATGCATAAAGATTGGACAATCAAACATGGTATGATTAATATTCCAGAAATGGTCAGCGCGTCGAAAGGCATCTTGTGATGCTAAAAGTCTCTCAGGCTCAACATCGATGGTCATTCTCTGCTGCTATCAACTAAAATAAAGTCATCCTGAGGAGGCGACCTTCTTGCGAGACATAAATAGGTCTCACGCTTCATGCACTTCCAAAAAAGTTACTTTCAGATGCAGTGATCATTTTTGGCTTATTGACCATATCATGATCAACTTGAAAAAAGTGCCATACGGGCTATCAATAGGCGGACCTTACTATAAACACATAGGGGGTGAATATCCATCATGCACCCTCCACCAATAGGAATTCCTACCCCTGGGCTTGTGACACCATTCAAGTCCTTCTGCATCTTTGGCTCTGATATAAGAGAGGCGGTTAACAATGAACAAATATCACTTTTCATATAGCATCACGCTTACAGTATATGTAAAAACATAAAGGTGCCTGTAACTCTAAACCTGGCAATGAAACGTGGTCTCTTTAGTCGAACAAAGTTGCTCGTCAGGGCCGAAAGTATCTTGTGCAGAAGTTTCACGATCGTCGTGGCCAATCCTAGATTTCGCAATGTCACCACCAGCCAAAGTGGATCGAGGGTCGACCTCTTGAATTTTTTTTACACGACCATTTGCGAAATCGGGCTTGATGGTGAAACTTGCACACAAGGTGCGCTTCACCCCGACGAGCAACTTTGCTCTATGAAAGAGCCCACGTTCCATTGTAAAGTTAAGAGATATAGGCACCTTTATGTTTTACATATGCTGTAAGTGTGATGCTACATGAAAGGTGGTCTTTGTTGATTGTCAAGTAGCGTGAGCCTAATAGAGCCAAAGATGCAGAGGGGCGTGTTTATGTAGCACATCTATTTGGGGTGAACTGAAAGGGCGAATGCATGATAGTTAATGGACGATTCAAAAACGGTCATACATTGGCTTTTTTTCCATTCCAGCTTTTGCCCAATCCACTTGATGGGAACGATGCACCTGCTCCACACATTCATCTCCATAATTCAACTTTCTTGATCCGAGCCAATTTGGCTGAGTTACGCTCAAACAAAGAGCATATCAGCCTATGCTTACAGGATGTGTAAAACATAAAGATGCCTATATCTCTAAACCTTACAATGAAACGTGGGCCCTTTCATAGAACAAAGTTGCTCGCCTGGGTCGAACGCACCTTGGGTGCAAGTTTCACGATCGAGCTCGCCAATCCCTCATTTCGCAAATGTTGGTCGTCGAAAAAAAAATCCAAGAGGTCGACCCGGATTCACTTTGGCTGGTGGTGACATTGCGAAACCTAGGAATGGCCACCTCGATCGTGAAACTTCTAGACAAGATACTCTGGGCCCTGACGAGCAACTTTGTTCGATTGAAGAGCCCCAGTTTCATTGTAAAGTTTGGAGATATGACTGTCTTTATGTTTTACATATGCGGCGCTGTAAGCGTGATGCTACAAGACAAGTGGTCTTTGTTCATTGTCAATCGCCTCACTCATATTAGAGCTAAACATGCAGAAAGGAACCGTCTGTACAATTAAGCAGAGAGGTATAGTAATGCGATCTTGGACTGCTGTAATGCTCAACCGCCCTAAGAGCAGAACACCAACTCATACAAGCAACGACGTATACGATGCAAAGGACCGATTGCAAAGGAGCTTTTAGGGAAAGAAAGAGCTGTTGTTTATTGTTTGCATCAATCAGGCTTATAAAGGCCACGTACTCTCTAACGGCACTAATGCAGGAGAGTGTGAGAAATACGTCCAGCCTGCAGACACTTCACAACAGAGGGCGGGGCTTGGAGATTCAATCTTATTGGTGGAGATTGCATACTGGTTCCTGCGCCTATAGTAAGGTTCGCGTATGATAGACTGTATGGAACCGAGGCACGATCAATAACCCAAGCAATTAGTACATCCGAGGGTATTCGCGTAGAAGAATGGCAGGGGCGATGGTATTGCTTGTATCCCGAGATCGTACACATAAGGTATACATATATACATAGTAATAGCGCATGCTGGAAGTCGTCATACGCAAGCACATGTATGCACTAGTCTCATATTGTAACATAGCCCACTCTTTCTTAAACATAATCAAGTAAGCTTATGTACAATGGATCAAATTTTTGTAACAAGCATTATCGTTTGGTACCATTGCTAGGGGTTTATTATCTTTGAAGATACAAGCGTCTATTTCTCCTATATACAATCCCGCTGCCCATTGTCTATCAGCATACCAACAAGGAAGCTTTAATGGATGTAATGTGATAAAAAAACAACAAAAGCGTCTCGATACAATAATGTAGATTATCCGACCTTCTAATTTCTATCCTGCCTTTCATTCTGGAGACTAGCCAAGTGGATCGCATAGAATCGGTGGTTATCGTTATCGTTGCGTCATTGAATCCTTGGTTGCTGCCGTCGTAAACATCTTCATCCAGGATTGCAAACTAGCTTCTGTGCGTGCCTTGGCTCCAACATCCAATATCATCCATGGTGGCAAACTGAATGTCGTCAAAGATACAAGCCGTCTCATCCATGCCATCCAATCCATCATCATCCTCAGCCGCATCCACGCAACATGATCCATTCTTCTTGCTGACATTTCAGGATCATCCATCACTGTGCTTGATTGAATTCATCCATCCATAACCAATGCAAGTCCAATACGTTGATATAAAGAACCCCTGAGATCGCTTCTTTTTCCATCCGGATGTTGGTCAAGCACTTACTTGTTCAATTTCTATCGCAGCTCAACCAGGTGACGAATGCTTGTACTGCGCAGTCGTAGTTGGTGATGGCTGATATGGGGGCATCCATAAGAAGTTGTATGTATTGAAGCCAAGTTGTTACACGTAAATAAAGCTGCTCTATACAATGGCTATCTGCTGTTCACATAAAAAAAGGCTGCAAGGCATGCTGCTGCAAGTAAAGAACGCTGTTTGAGATAATGATAAAAAGGGCACGCTAATAGTAACTGCTGGAATGAATGCTGTTACAATCGGTCGTGGCGGATGAGAGTACAAGAGAATGTGTAGTGTCAAGGAACGCGGTTGTTGTAGTGGGGTGCACGCCATGGGGTTGCCATTCAGCCAAAGACAATCGGATCAAGAGAGTTGTAGGATTGACATGATGGGATGAAGCAGGACAATCGTTCGCAGGTTGTAATAGTAGTTGAATGAGGCAGCAGTTGAGAATGGGAAGAAGGGGCAAGAAGCAAGGAGTGGGAAGAACTGAAAATTAAATTGGTCAGGCACTACCCTACAAATCCATGCACACTATAAATGAATTCATGTCCTTGGTTGCCTCTCTCGAACCTGAAACTTTCACAGGAGATGCTCTTGACCATGCTGATCAACTTTGTCTTAATAAAGAAGCCATGCTTTATTTAAAAATTTTGAAAGGGAGGGTATAATGTGGGGTTTACTATGAGTGGTCGGAAATCGGGTACGCGCCGGATTTATTGAAATGCCAATTAGTATGACTTATCTTGGGATTGCCCACTTTTGACTTGAAACTTGGTCAGCAGGTCCGCTGGGACATTCTGATCAACTCCATTCATTTAAAAATCGCATACTTCATTACAAAGTTTTGAATGCGGACGGCCCAAATGTAGGGTGGACGAATGCAAAAGTAAGGTGTATAGTGGACACCCCCGCCCTTGCCCATATCCATCGTGAAACTTGTGTCAGACGGTGGGTTGCGACATGCTGATCAACTCCATTCATATAAAAGTTGCAGGCTTCATTGTAAGAATTAAAAAGGGGGCGTCGGACGATGAACGTACGGTAATATATATGTAGGATGAAGGCCCATAACCTCGATATTGCCCACCACAAACTTGGAGCTTTTACACAGGTTGCTCTTGGACATGCTGATCAACTTTGTTATAATAAAGACCTCACACTTCATTGAAAAGTTTTGAATAGGGGACGTAATGAGTGATTTACTATGATCGACGGAAATTCCGTACCCGTCCAAATTCATGAAATGTCAAATAGAATGAATTACCTTGGGATTCCCCATTTCTAACTTGAAACTTGGTAAGAAGGTTCTCTGAGTCATGCTGATCATCTCTATTCATATTAAAACCGCACGCTTCATTTTGAGAACTTTGAATGTGAACGGCCAAATATAGGAGTGACGATGGATGAACGGGAACGTCCCCGAGATTGGCCACCCACGGTCGTGAAACTTGCATCCAAGATGCGGTTGATCCCGACGAACAACTTTGTTCGATTGTAGACCCCACGTTTCATTGTAAAGTTTAGAGATACAGGCACCTTTATGTTTTACATATGCCCCCGTAAGCGTGATGAAATTGGTTTCTCCTAGTGGATGGTGTCGGCTGCATTATCGGAAAGATGGAGAGCGGAGTGGTGGTTACACAAACACGTGTTTGACAGGTTGCTGTACAAATGCATAATGCTGATGATTACCTTTAGGAAGGTACGCAAGTAAACAACGCATCACATTTCGATGTAGAAGAAGGTGGACTTGCAAAAGCCAATCTTAATTAAGAAGAGTGTGCTAGTGCAAGCAGGTTGGATGAATTGATAATATAGAGGAGGTGTTTGAGATGAAGGATGAAAATCGGTGAGCTCATTGTCAATGACGGATGAACGCAGATGACACGGGTATCCACTTATCCATCATTATTCATCACTTTGTTGGTTGATGAGCAAATCTGAAAGTTGCTGATATCATTTACATGCAGAGGATCCTCACAAACATAATAGTAGATGTCATATGGATAAGGAAAACAACACCAGAGATGATAATGTAGTACGCCTTTGCATAGAGAAGCAGCGCCAAAATGAAAGCCTTCCCCACGCCAAATCATAGACCCTCAGCGACACCATTGTGCTAACATGCCCCACGCCATGTTTCTATGCCGTTACTTTCCTTATGCACATATAGCGAACCAAGTTTGCAATGAAGAATCATACGCTAGCCATCCCAATCCAATGTTCAATCAATATAGGCATATATTATCAAGTAAATCCAAATTAATTATTAAGTATGGGTGGTGAAAGGGCATAGACCCGTGGGTATTGTTGTGTCTATATTGGTTGCTGCCGTCATTCAATAGACATCTTCATCCAAGATTCTAAATTAGCTGCTGCGTGATTTCAGGCGAGTTAGATTGCCTTTGGTCAAGGGTATTGGATGCCCCAATAACCGAAATCACGTTCATCCATCATATTCACTGCTTCAGATTGGATATTTTCCTTGAGAGGTCCATGTGCTTGGGGTTGGCGATAACGCGAACTTGGAGGCAGCCGTTGGATGAGTTGAGGTGTAGTAGCGGACACTGAAATATGATGTGCACGTCTGATGCCCAGCTGTTTCTTATTGCTCCTTCTGTTATTAATGAGCACACGGCATCGAAAGAATGTAAGCCTATATTGATTCGGTCTTCATTCTCGCTAAACCTACTCTGAACAGGCAGCATTTGGCACTTGGATCTCGTTGGACAAGTTTTTGAATGACAGAGTGGACTTTATCGCGTGGCACGCGGTTGTCAATGCATCTGGTCAGCAAGGTTTCTAAATGCAATCAAGAACGTGAAGCCGGTTAGTAACTTTTCATAGCGGTATGCAGATGCTTGTTATAACTAACTCGTGATAGGTTGAATATTAGAACGATGTGAACTAATGGGATATCATCATGCAGCGACCGTAGCGCTCAAACACAACCATCATCGCCATCATCAGCAGCCTATACATGAAAGCTCACTGCCGATGACCGTATAAACATCGCCCTCTTGTATGATGCATTGGATGAAGACCAAATGTTGGACGCTCAGCACAGACACCAAGGTGGAGAACAAAATGAAGGATTTGGATATCAAGTGTAACCATAAGCAGTACGTATAGAAGAATGACACAGGCTCAAGAGGAGAGCTATTATTGAATTATGATACGTAGTTCAAGCCATGCAATCATTCTGGTTCCGTGAGACAAGATTTGGAAGGATCAAGTGGGGAGCGTCATCTTCCTCGTCGCCAATTTCACCTATCGCATCGACTACAAGCATCTTTATATCGGCTTAACTCACGGATAGTCCACAAGACAGACAACCATCAGCACCTGGCACAGTGAATGTCAGTCATCGTCAATCATCCATGGATGGATCCGGCCAAGCACGTTACCTTAGCAAGCCTTGTGGAGCTTACCTACTACAAACAGCGTTCATATCAGGATGGCCATCATCGAGTACTAGCGGTGATACCAGCCTTATCGACAGTTCAGCAACATTGGGGTCCTTGGTTTCATGAACCGTGCTATCCAAAGATTTGTCATTGGCGATTGACGTTGCCCCAAGATGATCCTGTCAGTACTATTGAACGCCATTTACGCTATCTCACCAAGCGAACATCTTGATACACCACTTCGTTCTGATCCATCTTCACCCAATGCTGCAAGACAGAGGGTTTTTTGAATATGCCACGCGACTTCTGGATGATTATTGCAATGTACCTCGGATATCAACAGTACAAGCACTGTACTGTTATTGATGGCTATGTGCTGCCAACATGGTATGCTGAAAGGACTACGGATATGGTAAGCATTCTATAATAAGAGTGTTGGATATGGCAGTACCATGATCAGGACGCTCACTACCACTCTGGGTGACCCATAGGCACTTTGTATGGCTCAAGACATGAGACCGCGTCGAACATCTGATCGTGAGCATCGTTCACTCGAGGATCAAGAAAATCGCAAGCATGGATTTTGGTGCTGGTTTATTGTGGATATCTCATGTCACACCATTGCCACGCGACTTCCAAGACTCCATGGATACATTTACTGATAAGGTATGATACATAACATGAAAGAAACATATTATTGTCAAAGTGTAAGAGGGCTAACAGTTAATCTCAGCGAACCATTCAAGAGCTGTATGACCATGCATGCACATCCTGTTACACAACCTGATCTACACTGGGCGCACCATTCGGTTTTACAAGCGATCAATCTTCTTTTTTGCAAACACCCCGAGAAAGAGAGATCCGAAGTCGACTCTTTAAGGCGGGTCTGGACGATGATCGATACTTGTTTTGATGCAACTGACATTGGACGTCATAAGGTAAGAGGATGATGGGTGATAAACGCGGGCAGTATAACTGATTATGTAATTGACAGTGGCGAAAAAGCCAGCAAGGCTGCATCCGAACGATTCAATGGTGGACGGACTCTCGCTGCTGTGGATACAATGAGTCGAAAGAAGAACGGAGTCAAAGTGGATATGCTCTTTACCACACGACAAATTGAATTGGGAGCTGTGGAAGCAGGAAGATTTTGCGATAAGTTGAGCACCAAATCAATCATCGAACCTGGATTCCAAATGCCCAAAAACCTTGGAAGACATGTTGGTTGCTATGGAGAAGATCGCACCAAGCCAATTGAGGACCCTGAGAAGTTGTGGCTTTATTATTGCTGGTTTGTGTCATACACGTAATGAATAACTAAGAGCTGACAGGGTATAAATATAGGCACTTATCTGCAAAGTCTGATCATGGATTCACCTGCCGGATGTCTCCCGTATCAACAAGCTACCTGACTGGTTGAGTTACCCCACAACTGCACGAAGATAACTTCATGTTATTTGGAATGTCAAGATGATCATGGTTCAAGTGCAAGAATGTGTCGATGATCATATGCCGTCGCCCAGTGATATCTTATACCGATGAAAACACACAAATGCTGTCGCTTCCTTTTGTATCTTCGACTACTCTCAAACGAAAACACGATGCCGTCCGATAATAGTACTTCTTGTTCATGTATAGAGCATCTTTGTAAATTCATAGTTGTATACTACAAGTAATATATTTAAATGTGGGTCAATCAATCATTCATATATCCTATCTTTTCCTTTGTTGACAAGCATGAGCAAAAGTTGAAAGCGGATGTGCATCACCCACACATACCCAACACTTTTATGGTGTCATGATAATACATGGATTATGTTACATAGCTGTTTAAAACATGAAACGGCACACAAGAATATACTATGTACAATCGACTTTATTTGGAAGCACACATACACACACTTAGACAGTGCCACTTCTATCTCTGGTGGTAAAACGGGCACCAAGATGAGCAAGACTGGCGCGAATGCCATTGGTTACGGGTATCTTTGCAACACCTGTGCGCATATGGACCGGAGTTGACGATGCATGAATATTGCTGCTTGAAGATGCTTCTTCAACTTGGAGTGATGAACCATGGTTGGTTGTGCGAGGATGAAGAGGAGGTGGAGGTGGAGGAGTATTGGAGGAGGATGAAGATGAAGAAAGAGTGTAATCAGGTGATTCTGCTTCTGCTGTGGTTTCATGTAACCCTTCCAAATGTTCACTAGCATTCCATGGTTGTTGTCGTAAAGCTGAGTTGCTATAGGAACGTGAAGGTGAAGATGATAGCAATCCAGTGATACGCCGTGTGACGGATGCACTTGAAGCAGCTCTAGGACGTTGACGTTGTTGTGGCCGAGATGATGATGAAGAACAAGTGGTTGTGCTCTTGGTGGGTACAGGCACTGGCAATGCTGGTAAGCTTGGTTGACGCTTGAGTGATCGAATGGAAACAACGTCCATTTCCGAAGGTGATGATGACAATGGCAATGATCCAAGTGCAGCAGCTAATGATGTGCTTGAGTTGCTGCGACGTGATAACTGAGATGATGTGGATGATGATAACGAGAGAGCTGGTGAAGTGGATCTTTGTCGTGAGCGTGTGCTAAGATCACTATAAGCACGATGTCGGTTGCCAAGTAATGCACGTCTTGGACGAGGTGATTGTAACAAATAAGATGATGAAGGTGAAGTTGACAATGACGCCGAAGTGGATGATGATGATAAGGTTGGCTCCAGGCCATCCGTGTTGACAAGGTCTTTGTTGATGTTGCTCATAGCAGCAATACGACGACTGGGAGCGGTGTTTGGAATAGGGGCAAAGAGCGCCTTGAGTCGATCCGATTCATCATTCCAATGAGCTGAACAAAGACGGTATTCTAGAGCAACCACCTGACGCCCTGATCTTTCAATAAAACGACCACGAGTGATATAGGATTCGAAAAAAGGACCATCGCAAAAAGAGCAAGTCTGTGCCTGTGCCAAATACTCCTTGATGTGATCGGACATGTGATTTGGAATGGGCAACTCGGTACGCACTGCAGCACGAGCGCATAATTCAAACAGGGATGGTGGATCATGTTGTAACTCGTGCTCAAACTCTTCCACAAACTCACATCCTTCAGCAATCAATTTGCGTAGTGATTGTAAAGTGCCGATTTCTGCAGGTATCCATGGCAACGGGTTGTTGGAAACATTCAAAGAGATAAGACCCCGTAATTGAGCAATCTCACGTGGTAGACTGGTGAGACGATTGTCATTGGCGATGATAACGATCAATTTTGGTAATAGACCAATGGATGTGGGTAAGGTCACAAGTTGATTGTGGCTAATGTTGAGTGCTGTGAGCTTGGTCATATATGCAATAGTGTCTGGAATAGTCTCAAGTTGGTTGTGCGAGGTATCCAGAATGCGTAAATTGCGCAAGTGCCCGATTGTACGAGGAAGACTGGTCATCTGATTGTGGGACCTTTATAACAAAAAGCTTGAGTAAGTGGTGGGAGAGTGGTGGAGGATGATAAATAATATACTTACAAGTCCAGCTTGGTAAGATTGTGCAGGTATCCGATGCTTGGGCTTAACTTTACGAGAGACCTCCCTGATAGATCAACTGCCAGGGATGCATTGGCCAATGGTCTATTCCTGGTAGGTGCCACATCACCAATCGTCAATTTGGCCCAATGGTTGTTGTCATCGTCCTCTGATCCATCCGCAATATAGTTATCCACGTCGTCGCCCAATTGTTGAGTAGCCAATGCATCGTGTAGCATATCATCACTCGATCCATAATGAATCACGTCAGGATAGTACGTCTCATCAATGTATGCAAGATCCTTGGCCAAGTCCCTCCGTACCAACGAAAGACGCTTGCTTTGTCGACACACTTCACATTCTTGGTCCACCTTGGTTGCAACCACCACGATACTATCTCGTCGACTCTTTGCTGCTGCCGAGCCACTGCTGTCATTGTTGCTTAGGAACCCATTGCACCCATTCTGGCATGTAATCTCGAGCTTGTATAGATGAGGATTGGCAAGAATAAAGTCGGTTGATGGATTCTCGCGATCAAGTGCTTGTTCCTCCAATGGATCTTGGTTGTCAACTCGGTTGATATAACCGAAAGGCAAAGGATCGTGTTGTTTGCTTGTGCTTTGGCCCATGGAGCCGAGAAAGTGAAAAGGGTACAGGAGAGGGGTGAAAAGGGAAAGAGAGAGAGAGAGAAAGCGTGCA
This sequence comes from Lichtheimia corymbifera B2541, assembly GCA_000697475.1. Taxonomy (NCBI): domain Eukaryota; kingdom Fungi; phylum Mucoromycota; class Mucoromycetes; order Mucorales; family Lichtheimiaceae; genus Lichtheimia; species Lichtheimia corymbifera. Next base: position 62,663 of record JNEU01001027.1, read on the forward strand.
GGTATAGATGTGTGTGTGTATGTGGGGGGAGAGAGAGAGAGAGAGAGAGAGAGAGATGGAAGAAGAAAGGGAGCAAAGCTTAGCCTAAATAGGGGTTGTCCTCCGATGGTATATGATTTGAAGGGATAGCTTTTAATAGCTGATGATGGAAAGGTTTCAGCTGACTGGATTGCAAAAAAGTTACGCGCTCAGATGCACTCCTTGGTAATGATTTTCTCTCCTATCAACCAACATGGACTCCATCAATCTTTTTTACTCATCATCATCCATTTACTTGCTCAAAGTAACCTAAAAGTGTCTGTGCCTTTGAGTTATTAGTTACACATGCTTTTTTGTGCCACTAGATCTTTGCTAAAAAGCTGCATTACACTCCGCCATGTCCTAATAAGGGGTAGAGGATAAGAACAATCGGTTTTACACCAATCCCCGCCTCTTTCTTTTCGTGGCATAGTAACCAATTGACATCATTCAAAACAAGGCTTTGCCAAGAAGGTCTCACTGTGGGACCATTCCCAGCAATCGCTCAATGTCGGCGTTTCTATCAAGGGCGATCACCACCTCCACCTCCACACACATGACATAAAAACGTATGCTATTTGTATATATCTAATATTGCTGCGTGTGTGTGTGTGTATATTACAATTGAATTATAAATGCACTTGAAAAAAGTCCTATTGCTTTTCCAAAATTGATACTAGTTGCTTGCATGATGTCTGTAATCCAGGCTTGTTGTATGCTTCCACCGTCGTAATGGATGAGATCCACTCTGATTTCCAGACCTTTTGCAATTTCTGTGAAAGCAGGAGAATGTATCAGCTAATGCACTCCTTGAAACACTAATGGGGATCTCTTACCTTGACATCATTGTTGACAAGTTTCTTATGCAATCGAACGAGAGTCGCCACAAACCGAACAAATGACCGCATATTGTCATATGTTAATCTGTTCTTGGATGCCGTGTCTTTGGATGCTTCTAGGGTCTCTTGAACTTTGCTTGCAATCTTGGGTGCGATGGAGAGGAACTTGTCATTGTATGCTTGTGATTTCTAATAGACCACATGTTAATAAACCAATCCATCTTTAAGCATGATTGTTGTCAATTACCTTGGCCACTGTGCGCTGCACGACCGCAGTAATCCATTGAGTCGCCTGGGTATGTTTAAAGAGATTGATGCATTCGGCAGGGTTGATGTATTGAATGAGCGCTTCTAACAATGGCCATGAGCTGAAGGGTGATCGTTGCAGAGGATGGACAAAGATATCCTTTCGATATCGTGTGTTCTTCTTGGTCATGTATTCTTCGAGTGCAGTGATGGTGATTGCATCCAGCTTTTCAATTTCTTCCCTTGTCTTTGAAGCCATGTCATCCGTAATCTCAGCATCTGCAGCACCAAGCACACATTTCCGAAGATAGAGCGATAATTGGACGCACATGTCAAACATTTCACTGCTGCTGGTGGCTCGAGCAAAGTCGTAAACGGCTTGATAGACATCGATAATGACTTGTTGATCATGCTCCTTTGGATACTCGGACATTTTGGGAAGGCGGTTCTTGAGGAAGGCGACAATCTTTTGAACGAATTGTCCAGTGACGGATTTGGCAGGTGTAGCACGGATAATGTTGATCAGGGGCACAATAAGATCAAGGACCATTGGACTTGAAGGGTTCTTTCGCACAAAAATAATCACGAGATCCATAACATTAATCTTGAATTGCGTGATGCTCAATTGAATATCTATTTGCCCCTTGTATTAGTATCGTACCGCATTATCAAGATGTTAATGTACTTGCCTTTCTTCTCCTTCTTTTCAAGTTGCTTTTGCTTGAACACTTCTGCAAGCTTGTCATCAAAGTCGGCCATCGCATCATCATCCAACATTTCTTCATTGTCATCGTCATCGTCGTCACCGGCCAAGACACCTTGTTGTCGCATCGTCTCTTCCACCTTTTGTCGTAATTCTTCATCCACGGATGCGTCGTCATCTTCGTCGTCATCTTCTTCCATATCCATCTCGCTATCCATTTCAAGTTCAACAACGTCGTCATCCATTTCTTCATCTGATTCCTCTGCACCGAATAAATCTTCACTGCCATGCTTTTTGTCATTGGAAGCAAGGATCTAAAAATCATACATTAGTATATACGACCACGTGATGAAGATAGGCAAGGATACTCACATCCAAAAGGTTTTGTAAAGTTTGCTTGGTAACCTTGTGTGAGAAAATCTCAAACACCTTCTCTGCGAGATCCTTGAGGACAGGCGATGGGTTGGTCAAGAAACTGACAAGGATATCCACAAGGACGTCAATTGGCTCAGGCTCGGCCTCCTCTTGTTCAGCATTCTTTTTCTTTCTAGTCTTGGGTGCCTTGGAGACAGAGATCTTTTTGTAACAATCAAACAATTCGTCAAGTAGGGACTGAGCTTCCTCCTCATTGATCAACAAATGAAGCATCATATGCACAAAGAGAATCTCAAAGCCTCGTTCCAAGCTCTCGGGATCGGTGGCCTATGCGTTTCGATGAGTATCATTGCATGCATGTATGTATCTATCTTACCTTTTTGCGAAGTTGCTCAACAAGGGTGTTTGACTTTTTAAAGAGGGCCTTGCTCTCAGCCGAAAGTTCATCATGGATCACCAAGCTTTTGTCACTGGCCAACTTTTGATAAATCTGCAAGACATAGTACACCCAGAGTTCACCGTCGTTGCGTACACCATGGAATTTGCGCGATTTGAGCACGGCGCCATTTTGCTGTTCCTGAGTCTTGGCCAATGATGGCATGTTGGAAAGGGTGACAAGCACAGATTGGAAAGTATTCTTGCATTCCTCACGAATGGCATCCGAGAGCACGGGTGTAGGTTTGCGATAAGACTAGAAAAAGTTATCAGTATCTTGTAACGAAAATACAAATTGAGAATATCTACCTCAAACCAAGAGCCTCTGGTAGCACCTTTCTTCACATCAAAGAATGCATAAACCATCAAGAAGCGAACAAAGTCTGCAAGCCATTCTTCTTCCTTGGGGACACGTGTATTCTTGACCAGCAAGGTCATTTGTCGAAGTGCCCAACTTCTTACAGAATCGACCTTGTCATTCTCCTCATGTTGAACAAAGACACGAGCCAAGTATTCGAGATAAGACCGAACACCTTCAGCATCCATAGTAGCAAGCAAGTTTTCCACAGTCTTGGTCTTGGTGATACGATCAAAATGTTGATGGCCATGTTTGCCGAGAAGCTGAGTAACGAGAGCAAAGCTGACTTGCTTATTCTCGTTTGCGACCTTTTGAATGACATTGGCAGTATACTTTGCGCTCTTGTTGAGATAGCGGACATCAGATGACAAGTTGTTGATGAATGCACGCATAAAGTTCTCGGTAAAGATGAGTGGCACTTGTTCGGCAGAGAGTCGTGGAAGCACCTTTTGAACCAACAAGAAACCCCAATACTTGCGACCACGTGATGCATTGTTCTCGAACAAAGATCCTAAAAGTAGGTTACACGTTAATCCATGTTTTCTCTCCCCAAAGTAATATACATACCATCCACTGTTGCACTCCAAAAAGCTTCAAAGCTGGCCTTTTCATCATTGGTCTTGGTGGATTTGCTGTCACCCTTCTTAGAAAGACGTTGCTTCTTTTTGGGGCGATTGGATTCTTCACGTTCAGCATGGCCATTCATTTGATCAACAGGCTCCAAGTAAATGTTCAACAGCTGATCCCAAACCGAGTGCAATTGAGGCTTCCATTCGACCTGATTTTCTTGCTCTTCTTCAGATGTTTCCTGCAAGATAATAAATGTCAATATGTATGTAAAGGTATCATTTGTATCTCCATATATATATATATACCTTGAGAATCGTAGCCAAATGGGATAGGTTGACTGTAGCAAGAACGTTGTTACTCTTCCAGTTCGAAAAGCTGTTGGAAAGATCCACTTCAGGAAGTTGCTTTTGGAAAGCAAGAGCGAGATTCAATTGATCCACCGTTTCAACTTCGTCCAAGAACAATTCAATGATCTTTGCAATGACCTTATCCTTGTATTCGACATCCTTGACCTATATACAAATGTAATAAGTATCCATATGTATACACCGTTCCCGTATCCTCCTTTACTTACAGCAGCCAACATTTGAACCACAATGTGATAGGACACCTCGATAAGATAAGACTTTGCTTGACAAATATCCTTCAAGCTGTCCAAAATGCGTTCAGCATCGTCAAAAGTCGTACTGGGTTTGGTGAGCATGCCGGCAGTGATGATTGACATTAATCCAAAGAGACGTCCAAACAACATATCGCGCGTTTCTTCGCCAGACATGCTTCCTGTGCGTTCAGTGTACTTGAAAAGCAAATCAAGCACCAGTTTCACCTTGATGACGTTGGTAACAGCAAGCAACTAAATAATGAATGAATAGATTAATGGTGTGTTGTTGGTGACCTGGCAGATAATACTACTACTATTTACCTCTGTCAAAGCCAAAGAAAAACCCTGACGAGCGCCTTGTCGAGAAGAAGGCAAACCACGAATCAAACGGCGAATGGCGTAGGATACATCGGCAGCACAAAGAGCATCGAGTTCTTCCTCAGTGTCAGCAAGGTGGTGGTCGTCGTCGTCCGATCGAGATTCAAGCGAGGACTCGTGATCCTTTTGAAAGTCTGCCAAAACACGAATCAAAGTCTGGCTCGCATTCTGACGCACAGTTGGATCGATGGAAGCGAGATCCCAATAAAGCTGCATAGTTGTTGTTGCCATGGTGCAGCGTGTCGAGAATGGGCTGGATCCAAAGTAAGTATGCGGGAGACGTCAAAAAACAAAACCTCGTCCGCTCAACTCTTCTTTTGCCAAATGTTGCCCTCCTCCCAGCCATCCCAAGCCCGCTCGCTCACTCTTCCTTGGTGGCTTATCCTCTCCATCCATCCATAATTCATTATGCTCTGCCTTGTACATATATCCACCCACCCAACATTAATCGTATTACTTTATCAATGATATTTTGGCTTGTAGATAAATATGCACATTGGCGTAATGGCCTATCTTAAATGTATATTCCTTGTCCAACAAATGACTCCACCCACCCCCCTTTTTCTCCCCTCCATCATTTCATTATTATTGCTTCATCCCGTGTTCTTCTATGTATGCATTCATATTACCAAGATGCGAGGAGGATTATTGGTTAGGGACATTCCCATCCCAAGGTGTAAAGTAAAAGAGATGTGAATGGGACGAGATGGGCATGTTATACAAATACGCTGATCAAAAATGAAATAAAGCAATGATAAAGAATGCGTGTGTATTGAGCGTCTATATCTGTAAATGTGTAATGAGACACTCGGGTTGATGAGTAAACTTGTGTGTGAATGCGTAAACTTTAATTTGCAGATAGGTAGTCCGTGATCTGTCAGCTTGTGAAACTTGGGTGTGATGCCGAGGGATGCTTACCAAACACGGACGAGTGATATCTGCGAGCTGACTAACCCTGTTCCCTGACCCTTTTCAGTTCCCTCCTCCTCCTCCTCTTCTTGCTCCGTCTATTCTCACTTTCTTTCTTCTTTTTACTTATTCATTATCCTTGCTCTCTTTTTTATCATCAGCTTGTATAAAAATATCGCGTGTGTGTCATTATGAGCAGTGCTGGCAGCGATACAGAATCAACAACATTGAATCCGACTATCGGTTCAACTCGACGTCGGAAAGGCGGTGTCCTAGATACCAGAAGAGCCGAACAAAACCGTGCAGCACAACGAGCTTTTCGTCAACGCAAGGAGCGTTACGTAAAGGAATTGGAGAACAAGGTCCGTGATTTACAACTTGTTCAAGAAAGAGCCAACAAGCTTGAAGAAGAAAATGAACGTCTAAGACAACGTGTTTGGGAATTGGAAAAGCAACACCATCATCAACAACAGCAAGGATTGATGCATCATCATCATCATCCTTCACCACCACAACCAACACTTGCACCACCACCTACCACAACGCCAACAAAGACTACACATCCACATCCAATGCAAACAACACATCCATCTCCACCATTGTCATCTGCACCTCCTCCACCTCCTCCACAATCAACATCATCACAAACACCTTCTCCACCTCCACCTCCACCTGTGATGCGACATTCACCTATACCAGCTCGTACATTGCCCCCACCATCTAGCTTTACCAGCAGAGAAGAACAATCGCCTATTCGACGTGTCGATCGGGTCATTGGTCATTCTGATCATTATCATCCTCCTCCTCATCACCATCATCCACCACCTGCAGTAGGTATGGAAAAAGGTCGTGTTTTGGATGACCTAATCACTATTCTACGCACTCATCATCGACCACCTATTCCTGCTCGTCTAAGCGATCCACCTATCGAATCGTAGAGAAATCGCCAACACACATCTCCCTTCGCGTACAAAACCACCCTTGCCTTTTTTTTATCTCTCTCTATCCAACCACCCCCCACCTCCACACAAACACCCTTTGCCCTCTCTCCCCTTTTCCCTATAGGATCATGATGGCATTGTTTTTTTTTCGTCTTCTTATATATATATATATATATATTGCTTTTTGTAAATACGAATAACATCAACCACATTATGTCTATACGCGCATTAATTTGTTGTAGTTTCATTAATGTGTGAGATTAGATGCAGCATTCCAAATGTGATATCCTAACGTGCCATCACGCCACAGCAAATTATGCTTATTAGTCAAAAACTCAATCCTATCGCCATTTATGTAGTATGTAGGTGTATCTATATTATATACACAGCGTGTGTGTGTGTGTGTGCCCATGGAAGCAATAGTGTGCTACCAAAACAAGCATCATCATCAGCCAAATGGTTGGTGCCTGAATAATGGGCGTTTTGAAGTATGCTGTAAGCAACATCGTCAATTACCTATAGAGACAAGTGATACTGTCGATCCATTCCTTTGTGTACCCCTCCCACATTTTTGTTTGTTTTTTAATCCCGCAGCTGATTTCTTTGTCTCTCTCTCTTTCTTTGTCATTGTACTTTTGGATAATGCATAACACGTCAGCAAATGATGCACTTGTTTGTTGATTGATTTGCCATGACGGCATTAAAATGTGGCGAGTGCGGGCGGATGGTAGGATAGGATGGATGTGAGGAAGAATTGTGTGATGAATGGGGAGAAGGGTTATGAGCCACATGCATGACATCCAAAAGCTGTTTCATCTGTGGCTGTCGGGTATCCATGCAATAGGGTATAGACTATTCCTGCCACTTGTAGCTACTGCTGTTGCTGAGCAATGTTCTTGGCTTTTTTTTTTCTTCTTCCGCCACCAGATGATATGCACCATCATGTGTGTCGCTCACTGAATGATTGTTCTCATTAAATGCTGATAAGGAGAAGGAGGATCATAATGTTAGTGTGATGATTGTTCCATTAAACAAAGAAATCCAGGAGAATTGGGCGCAAAAGGTACCTGTCAAAGCAGCAACACCCCGCTGCTGTTGCTGCTGGTTATTACCGGTCGTTGTAGCGATTATGGATACAAATATTTCGCCACATCAAGAGGTGACAAACATGTTGCCATGTTGAGAGGGTCCAATAACAACAATGCGTGCACAAGGCCACGTACTTTTGAGTGACAGGTGTAACTATGTAAAGCCTAAAAGATCAGCTCACCATGCAGCATCCTTATTTCAGCAGCATTGTGTTACAATGTAAAGAGTGAACAAGACTTGTGCCTTGGCCATCATTATTTTTCCTTCCTACCCCTTCCCTCTTTCTTTTTCCTTTCTTCTTTTCCCTTCTTGAAATGTCATGGAAATTGTCCTGGTCACTCACAACTTTGACGCCAAACAAAACGACGAGATCTCCATTCGTGCCGGTGAGACAATTCAGGTCATTGAAAAGGACGATGCATTCCTCGACGGTTGGTGGCGTGTAAGTGGATCAGATCCCTCGATCGTGTTTATTAGACTATTCTACTGATACACCACACTAGGGACGCAATGCACGTGGCCAAGTAGGTCTCTTTCCTGTCAATTATACGGTGCCACAGCAATCATCATCATCATCATCCGCCTTATCGCCTGATATGAGCTTGGAAGCACAAATTGGATCATTACAAAACGCATTATCATCATTGGAACTCGGGCGATGTCGTTGCTCTACTGTTATTTCACCATCCATGGCCGCGGCAGCTGTACAACAACAACCTCCACCGATGGCAGCAGGAAGCAGTATACGACAAAAGCTCGATGCATGCCTCTTGCATCCTTCATTACATCATCAACATGCATCTAAATGGACTGTGGATCAAGTGACATTATGGCTGGAAGCAATGGGATTTGGAGACATTGCACTTGGATTTAAAGGTGAGGGAGAGCGAATGCAGTATGAGATCATGCAGAGTGATTTATGATGTGCATAATAATATGTAGAGGAGGAGATTACAGGCGATGTGTTACTCGAGATGACACCAGACTTGCTCAAGGAACTAGGCATTAGTACATTTGGAAAACGGTTCAGACTCCACAGTGCCATCAAGATGCTCAGAGATCGTATGCCACCTATAGAGGAAACGGTAAAATAGATTCCACATTGGTAATTCAACTCATGCTGATGATATCAAATGTAGGTATTGGAAACGGAGCACAACACCACACGAGGAGGAGAAATAGGAAACAAGAACATGGTACACCATACTTTGAAGGAAGGATCAACAATACCAGACACATGTCAACGCACGCACAGTCATGTCGATCCTTTGGATGCTGGCAGTGGAACCCCTTTATGTATGTATGGATAAGCACCATCACCACCATGAAAATATACATGACTGACTTTTGGGAATTGTAGCCCCGTTACGCATGGTGCACCAAGTAACACCTGAACAACCATCCATGTCTCAACCCAACGATTACCACATGACTCCTCTTTCACCACCAATGTCGGGAACGATGATGGCGAATTCTATGTCTGTAAGAGGTGTATACCAATGCGTCACAAAAAGAGGATAGAGCTATATTAATTATTTGTATGTTGTACAGATCGGCGACCGCGAAAGGAGCAAAAGTGATAAAAGGAAATTGCCTGCAGGAGACGAATTCGTTGTTCATAATGGGTAAAAAAAAGGAGCTTGCATGATGGATAAACAAAGCCCATGGTTGACATTACAGCATCGTATTAGACTACTCGCTGCTGCTCAGCAAGATCACCACCGCCACCAACAGCAGCCAGCACAACCCACTTTGCCCGTGAAATCAAGCCGACTAAGATCCTTGGCCTTGTGGAATTCAGCCAATGCTACCATTGCCAAGCGAAATGCTCTTGCAGGTGACGAGCAGAGCAAGCCCGAGATTGAAGGATGGCTCTACAAACGCAGTGACAAGTACAGGACTTGGAATAAGCGATGGTTCATTCTAAAAGGATCGACATTGTTTTACCTCAAATCACCCAAGGTATGTATGCATGCATGCACATAGATTATGATTCATGCACTCATTCATTGTTTGTATATTTAGGATCTGGCAATGAAAGGATTGTTAAACTTGGTGGGGTATCGGATATCCGTGGATGAGACGCTTTATCCTGGCAAATACTGTTTCAAGGCACAACGCGATGGGGAAAGATCGTTCTATTTTTACACTGAATCGGAATCATCGATGCGGGAATGGCTTCATGCATTAATCAAGGCGACTATTGTTCGTGACTACAATCGTAATGTATCCAAGCTTGGGAAAAAGAGTGTCTGTGTGAATATATACACTGATGACATGGTTTATTTAGAAGCAGTGGCTTCCTCAAGTAGAATGGCAACAGTTCCACTCGATGTAGCACAACGCATGAATCCTCGACCACCGTCAATCATTATGCGACCCAACAATATGAAACGAACACGGCCTCATCTTTATACAGTTTCTCGTCCACCGCCCTCAGCCATTGATCCTTCCTCATCACGCATTCATCCACAAGGCATGGAACAAAGTGGCGTCAAGGATTCGCCTCGTTTTAAAGCCGTCTCCACTGATACAACGGAACAACAACAACAGCCAGCAGTTGTATTGGAACAAGAGAATGACTACAGTGAATATCTCGAGTGGGTCAATCAACATTTGAGTCATCCTATTCAATCAATACAAGATATCCGCACTGGGGAACCGCTCGCCCAATTACTGGAGAGCATCTGCAAGAAACCATTACATCGACCTGACACCAGCAAGCCCAAATCAGCAAGTATGCAAATGTTGGATATCATTGTGGCTTCCTTTGCCTATATGGGACGAGAAGGAATTCGGATCAAGGGAAAATTTACTATCAAAGGTAACGTTACATGACGATGAATCTGCCCCACCATCACCAACACATATCAATCTACCAGATATATTCAGCGGAGATCAAGAGAGGATCACATTGATGCTTGATACCATACGGCAGTGGGAGGCGAAGCATTTAAACAACACACACCATACTACACGACAAAGATAACACCAGCAAGTGTTGACCATTGGCGGTCCGTTGTCTTTTGCATTACTGTACATAAATTACACTTTTATAATACCTACATATAATAAATGAAAGATGATGATGGCCTGGATTTTATACACGGGGGATCTACATAGGCGGGTGTTGTCCATCTCAAAGGGAGATCCATCACACACTGACCACCACTTGGAGAAAAAGCATACTCATAATATAGAAAGCAGCATCATGCTAGTAGAGAGGGAGTGTTACTAAAATGCCCAAAAGTGATCGGTTCCCGAGAATGTTGATGAAGAATGAGCCCGAGAATGACAGAAGCGGACGCACAAATAACCCGATGGGGATCTGTCGATGAGTGTGTAGTGATCGAGTAGGTGATGCCACAGCTTCTTTCGGAGACTTACGCTTGAACTTTCCCACTTGCACACGTATACAACTTTATCATAGCACCACTCTTTCTTTCTTTTTCTCTCTCTTTCCCGTCTCATTAGCACCAATACAACAACAACTCCTCTCGTGATATACACATGGATTCAGACATCCAGACCATTTGTCGTTCATTATTGACAGAGTACTTGGTTCACAATTGCTACAAGAACACTGCAAAGGCTTTCCTCGGTGAAGTCAAGAAACTAAACTCATGCGTGGACAATGGAGCAACATCCAATGGCAACGGTGTACACCAAGGTAAAATGACGCAATGTATATATAGACGTGTCGTTGTATCTAAGACATTGATAGCAGACATCATGGATATCGATCATGACACCACCACAACCACCACAACCAACGGCAACACAGCCTCCACCACAGGTACACACACACACACGCATACGTTTGATCATGATGAACTGATATTGATTCATTGTTTAGAAGGAGACAGCATTGGAAAATACACATGGTCATTATTGGATGCAAGGAAAGGTAAGAGTGGATAGGGGAATATAGATATATGAAAAAGGTGCTTACATTGTTCATGCAGATTTGTACGATGCTATTTTAAACGGCAACATCCCCCAAGCATTCACATTGATCCACCGACATTTCCCAGCACTTGCAGCTTATGACACTCAGGATCCCATGAAACTGGAGATTGAACAACAAAACAATCAACATATCGACACTGATTTGCAGTATACCATATTCAAGTTACGATGTCAGCAGTTTATTGAAATTGTGCGCACATCCAGTGAGATCGAGGCTATCCAATTTGCGCAAACCCATCTCCAACCAATGCATAAGGATTATCGTGATCTCACCAACGAAGTCGCCTCTCTGATTGCTTATCCGGATCCACACAATGCTTCATGCAGTCATCTACTGAGTCAGGAACGGCGGCGTCAACTTGCAGATGAAGTCAACAAGGTCGTTCTAGGTAAATGATACTATTATACACACAACACGCTGAACAGGGTTGGCTGATTGATTGATTGATGATGATGCATAGCACTTTCCAATCTTCGATATGAAACGGCGTTGGAGAGGATCAAGAGACATGCTGAAGTGATTGCAAGTGAACGTGCCGCTTATCATTTGGATATCCCAGAAGATCTTGACAAACCTCATTCCGCATCTACAATCACTGAACCATCCTCACCTTATTAGTAGAGTCATTGCCACCACTATCTATTCTCTCTCTCTCTCTCTCTCTCTCCTCTCTTTGTGATAGAAAATACGCATTTCTTCTTCTTCTTCTCGTCCTTCATATACAATGACGCTTTTGTAAATAGACGCAAGCGATTTCCACCTTTCGTTTTCTTTCGTTGGCATCAGGCCAAGGCTTGTTTTATTTTGTTCATGATGCATCCAATCCCACAATTCGCTTATTTAAGCTCTTCAATGGCAAGGGCTATAAAAAATCATATTTGTGAGTGATACACACATTATTTCATGCATGCTATACACGTACAAGGAGGGAGAGATTGTCTGAGCTTGTTGGCCTTGGACTTATCCTTGACAACCAAGGTGTACAAGTAGCGAGAGCATCTGACCTTGAACTTGACAGAGTCAGAGTTCTTCTTGATGCGAGCGGCTAGAAGAATGAGCAAAAAGTGGAGGTGGTGGTGTTGTTGTCAATATCACTTTGTGTTGTTGGTTGTGTGGTGGTGATGGTGATAAGAATAATACGTACACACAGCGTCTCTTCTGCGGGCAACCTCGAGGAACTGCTTGATATCCTTGATTTGCTGGGGCTATCGAATTAGGTAATATCAGTAATCATCATCCTCATCCTAAATCCATCCATCCATCCATCCATCCATTTCAATCATGTATTCATCCACTCATCTCCATAATCATCCATCCATTCCTTATTCCTGCAACTTACCATCTCTGCTACACGCTGTAACTGGGAAAGGAGGCTGGAAATGGTACCCAATGCTGACCTTCAGATAACCGAAATCCCCGAGTGAGTCCGGCCAATCCAATCATTTTATTCATCCTTTTGACATACCTCCCACTACGCATGTTTTCTTGCCTTCGTTCTCGACTGGGACGTATTCTACTACAGCCAGCGCCCACATTTCGTTCATTCAGTCGGCCAAGTGCACCTTGTTACCGTCAGTCGTCATGGGAACCTTGGGAAGACGAAGCATTGGTGAACTTTATCAAGCATAACGGACCCAAGTGGACTGAATTCTCGCGTCATTGCTTACCTCATCGATCCGTGAATTCCATTTATTTTCGTTGGACAGAACACCTTGATCCTTCCGTACGCAAAGGTCCTTTATCAGAGCATGAAATTGAGCTACTACGCAAAGGGGTGGAGACCTATGGCGAAGGCAACTGGCGTAAGATACGAGATAACTTGCTTCCAGGACGTACAGCAGCCCGGTTATCAAATGCATGGAGCCTACTTGCATCACGATCATCACCAACGACATCATCATCATCATCACAAAAGAGACGCTTTACAGAGGAAGAAGATCGATTGTTGCTAGTCGGATATGCTCAATTGGGACCAAAATGGAAAAAGATTCAGCAGCGTTATTTACCGCATCGTTCACCTCCCAGCTTGGCAACTCGCTACAATGACAAACTTTCTGCTGACGTTGGATCAAAGGAGAAGAAAAGGATTGCATGGACTGAGGAAGAGCATGATTTATTATTACGACGGACCATCTTATACGGACACAACTGGAACAAAGTAGCTGAAGGTATCCCAGGTCGTTCAGCTATCGCTTGCAGAAGAAAATGGATCCAACTGCTTGATCCATCCATCAAGAGCAAAGGGAATCGTGAATGGAGTGAAGAAGAATCATGCATCTTTTGGCGGCGGCTTCATGCACATGGCGGACATTGGAATAAGGTCGTCGAAGCATTACCAGGACGCAATGTGGAAATGTGCTCGTACAAGATGCGAAAGGAGTTGAGACGTTTACGGCATGTGTTTGGTGATCAAGTGGATATACGCAAGGATGAAAACAGGCTAGAATGGCGAGCACGTGTAGCAGGCCTCATGTGTGAATGGATTGATAAAGATCAACAGCTGGCTCTGAATGCATCAGGTTCGCTCGTTCTACGTCGTGAATCATGGACTACGAACCAAATCAACCTTCTCAAGAACGCTACTGCGACATCACCACCACCTGCAACAGAGGAAGAGTGGCAACGTGTGGCTGATGCTGTTGGAAAATCGATCGATGAATGCAAGCATAAATTTGACAAGCTCCAAAAGAGGAAAAAGCAACGTCGTGTGTTTTGGACGCAACAAGAAGATGAAAAGCTCAAGGCACTCGTTGACAAGCATGGCCAGTGTTGGGATCGAATAGCAGAGGAAATGCCAGGTCGTTCAGTAAACAGCTGCTGGTTGCATTGGTATCGTCTACAACAAAAGAGTCCTCGTATGAAACGAGGTCGGTTTTCCAAAGAAGAATCAGCATTACTTGAAGAAGGCGTTTCCATGTTTGGGACCAATTGGGTCGCCATTGCCAAAACCTATCTTCCTGACCGCACACCAACTCAATGTGCTCGACACTGGCATGCGAGTACCCATACGCAATCAGGGCCATGGTCTTTTGAAGAAGATGCTGCTTTAAAATTCGCTATTGATCAACACCTTGTTCTAGGTGACGACGACGACGATGATACCCAATGGGAACATATTGCTCGTTTGGTGCCTGGTCGCTCAGTAACTCAATGCCGTTATCGATGGTTCAAGGTACTTCAGCCAGGAATCAAAAAAGGACGCTGGACAACAGAAGAACAGATGCAGCTTATGGATATTGTTGAACACGTCAAGGAGCATAAAGAGGATGGCAGCAAAACTGTGGATTGGAAAACAGTGGCCAAGGAGCTTGATAATGGACGCACCGCATGGAGTTGCGCTTTAAAGTATGACCAGATGATACGGTCCGGTAATCAATTTGGTTTACGTTAGACATCATTTGCATCATGTAAAATAAAAGATACCATTTTCTGCATCCCCCTTCAATCTTTATTTTAACTTGCTTTTGGAACTGCAGGTGAACAAAAGAGTCACTTGTGCAATAAACAACAACAAATACAGATGCCAGATAGTTTGTTTCAATGCTTTAAAAAGACTTTGGCGAAGCTGATGCTTTACACGCCTTCGACTTGATTGCTATGCCAACAATCCCCAAGTTCCTTATGAATAATGACGCAACCATTCAAGAAAAGTATATGAAAATCAATATATTGATTGAGACATGAATCGTGTAACTATATAAATATCCCGTTCTGCTGGAAGTTTTTTGTGTGTCCAAGGAGGCCATATAGCGACCCATTCTTCATTCAGGAACTTGTTTCGTGTACTGTCTGGCGCATGCATGTATGCGAATGAAAATACACAGATAAACTGCTCATCCTCATTGCCTGGGTCGTAAGGTGGCAATTGCACGGGCTGTGAATAGCTTTCTTCGATAACGTCGTCTTGTTGCGTATTGCCTAATGTGTTGATGTTGTCTCTTTCTCGACGTAAAATATAGTTGATTTCATCCTGATTCAACCGCGCACATCGACCGAATAAGACACCGTGATCCTTCCATGTTTGTACAATGCGAAAAAGCTGAGCTTCCTCGGATGAGACACATAACCGTGCAATCGATCCCTTGTTTACAACTAGTAGCAACATGTCCATTTAATCATTCCAAACTCGATCCAAGCAGGATGTGAAAATAGACTTACCTTCTTCTCTCACTTGCCGTAACCACATGTCATGTTCCTTGCATGCTTGTATAATGTCCTCCATTGCCTTGAAGCCCATACTTTGCCTAACAAGGAATTAGCACTACTGGTCTTGTCCTATGTATACAAAATTGACTTACTTTTTCAGCTTGATGAAAGGTCTCAATGTCGTATGGGTATTCACTTCTTGTGATGGTGTTGGGGTAACGGTTTTGAAGGTGGGTGGTTCAGGCATATGGATAGGCTCATTTTGCACATGGAAGGATGGCTGTTGTTGTTCATTGTGGTCATTGTCCATAGCTTGTACTGGTGAAGGCCATGAGTCATCATCATCATCCACGACGTCGTCATCGATGCTCAATATATCATCATGTCGATTTGGGCCAGATGGAATAGGCGAAGGTGATCGGGCGGTGCCTTTGGTGGGGTGCCACCTGTCAAGACCACTTAGGATATTCTCGGTGGATGTCAATTGCGTTTGCTGCGAGTCTTCTACATCATCCTCCACAAAGGCCTTGCTCATAGTATACACCTCGCTTTCAGAAAATGACTGTATCGAATCGCTCTCCATTCTGCTGCCATCTCTTGACGAAAATGATGCATCAAAGTCCACATGGAGGTGCTCTTGTTTTGGATCCAGCCTCATTTCAGACCAGTCGTTATCCTCCATGCTCTCGTCTTGGGTCAATGCAGTATCCTGATTCTGGTCATGGGCTCGTCTTGAAGTTGAAGGTCCCTGAAAATAGTTATTGTGGTTGTCAACAAAAGGTGTAACAGACAGGATGTGAGGTAGGTCTTACAGCTTTTGACTTGCACCAATCTGAGATATTCATGATCTAAGAGAAAAAGAACCTGCATGTGCATAAATCTTCCAAGAGCCCCTCCGTCATCTGACAACTTATATAACCAAGAAGGTCGCACTTGCGAGAATATAAAGGTATTTGTCATGCATCAAAAGAGGGATCGTGATCACCATAGTAACATGACCGTTTTGTACGATAGATGAACAGGGGTTATGATTGCTGAGGCGTTGTTACTTTTGATCATGGTAATTGAGCAGTCAAACAATGGGGTTCCCTTTTTTACTGTTTATGTCGTTGTGCTAATGCGTTTTAGGCCTATTAAAGCGACCCTCTGTTCCGGCGGCGCCTTTTTTTTCATTCTCTTTCCCTTCTGCAGCCATGTACAACAACAAGGATATCGACGAGAACACGCATCTTTTGAGATTCAAACGGGATCAACCTTCTTTTACTACTACGCCTACCTCTCGCCTACCTCATTCCGCCACCTTGCATGATGCCATTCAAGAGACCATATCCATCCTCGCACTTTCATGGCCTTTACTCATTACATTTGTTGTTGGATATGGAATGAAACTAGTCGATGTCTGGTTTTTAGGCAGAATTGATACTGAAGGTAGGTAAACACCACCCACCCAACCACCATTCGTGATAGCACAAAGATATTAACCCCTCAATACATCAGTCATGGCAGTGGTCAGTCTTAGTAATCTCTGGTGTACTGTGGGTGGATTCGCAATGGGTAATGGGCTTTTGACTGGTAAGCACACGCGATTCATAGTAACACACAGAGAGGCGGAAAATGGGGTATCACACGCGTCGGGACTAACTCATGCATTGATGACAGCCATCGATACCCTGGTTGCCCAAGCGTTCACTGCAGCCACCAACTCGACGACCCTGGGCATCATTTTGCAACGTGGTTTACTCATCATGGCATGTGTTGCCGCACCCATCAGTATCCTATGGCAAGTACTACTACATGACAACAACAACGACTAGTAGATTTTAAATTCTCACATGTAAAATGATGATGATGATTGTATGCAGGATGTTTGCCGAACCCATTCTTGTAAGCATTGGCCAGGAACCTGATCTTGCTCATCTTGCACAAAAGTACATTTATTTCTGCATCCCCTTTGTCTACATGGTATTCGTGTCAACCGCTGTACGCAAATTTTTACAGAGCCTTGGTAAGCTACCACCCTCGTGTAACTTTACAAGGGTCCCTTTTTCATTTCCTAACTGTTTCATTGACATGACACAGGCAAAATGCGCGTGACCATGTTTATGTGCGTGTCGTTGTTTCCACTCAATTACCTATCCAATCTGGTTTGGCTAAAGTATATGCATCTTGGTTATGTCGGTGCCGCTATGCATTTTGCCACCTTCCATACCATGGTGTTTGTTGTCTATATGACTTTTCTTCTGGGGGGTACCAAGTTTGTCCGTTCCTATTGGCCTGGCTGGTCACAACAAGCGTTGCACCACTGGAAACCTTTTCTGAAACTCGGTTCGTATGAATTATTTGTTATATACATGTACCACCATGTCTCATTGCATGTCATCATCCAGGCATCCCAGGAATGCTAAGTGTGGCAACCGATTGGGCATTTGAAGTGTGTGCTCTATTGTCAGGTAATAATAGGATAGGATCATGTTTATGACACAGCAGCATCTCACGTAATATACAACACCAGGTACCTTGGGGAAAACAAGTCTAGCAGGTCAATCCATCGTCCTCACGATTAATTCCCTTCTTTTAATGATACCAAGGTAACCATGATTCAATCTTGATTCAAACGAGGAACGTAGTATCACTAATGATGTATATTAGTGCTTTATCCAATGCCGTACTGGTACGTGCTGGTCATCACCTTGGAGCAGGAAGATCAGAGCAAATCCGGATGTGCTTTTTGCTATCGACCCTGTTTGGCACATTATTATCCTTGATCAATGCCATTGGCATGTATACCTTTCGCGGTTGGATTTCCAGTCACTTTGTCATTGATCCAGAGGTGGTACAAGCAGCTGTGGATCTGTTCCCAGTAGCTGCATGCTGTCACTTTTTCGCTGGTGTCAGTGCCATCTTTTCCGCCATGCTCACTGCCCTCGGCAAGCAACCCGTAGTCGCTTCTTTTAACCTTGGGTCCTATTATGCCATTGGTATGCCGTTTGGTCTATGGATCACTTATACCTATGATTGGGGTTTGGAAGGGATCTGGTCTGGTGTAGCCGTGGCTGGTATTATCAAATGCATCGGTGAAGGTGCAATGCTCCTTTATTACGTGGATTGGGAGGACGAGTGCCAAAAAGTCGGGCGTGTTATTGGAAATCAAGATATCGCTACTATTTCACCTACTTTAAAAGCCATTCCCATTACCAAAAACTCCAATGATACCCTATAGAAGAAGAGCATCATGTATTGTTTCTTTTTGTGTATATTGTATAAAGCTGCAAATCATTTGTGTTATCCTTTACTATTCGATGTTTTTAAAAAGGACTAATCTTTAACGTAATGAAGGCAGTTGTATTCTAGGTACAGTTGGCACGTGATTTTACGTGTGGGGCGATGGATGGCTCCACCTCGACCATGCTGAGTTCATTGGACGAATTATCATTGCGACGTTGTTGGCATTTGCAGAGCGCGTTTGCTTCCCTTCATCTTTTGCAATGGCACATCCAGGACGCCTGGCATCACTCTCCTTGCTCATTAGTAGCTTGTTGCTGCTATTTCTATTCCCATCCACGGCCAACGCCACTGCATTGACGTATAATGTTCACGCCAACGAGAAAGCTTGCTTCTACTTGTGGTCGGATGTCCCTGGCAAGAAGGTCGGATTCTACTTTGCTGTAAGTTACCCTACATGTAAAAGCCATACTACAAGCGCTGATATTGACTTTTGAACGATAGGTACAATCGGGTGGTTCATTTGATATCGATTTCACCGTGCAGGATCCACGAGAAAAGATGATTTTGGAAGGACAAAAGGAGCGTCAAGGCGACTATGTGTTTACAGCCAACTATGTGGGCGAATACGCGTTCTGTTTCTCGAATGATATGTCTACGTTTGCTGAAAAGTTGGTGGACTTTGAGATTACATTGGAATATGAAGTGCGTCCCAACTATCAAAAAGAATCCTCCCAGCAACCCGAATCGCTCAGCAAGATGGATGAATCGCTCTTCCGTATCTCTGGTTCACTCACCAACATTGCTCGTACTCAAAAGTATTTCCGCACAAGAGAGAATCGCAATTCCAGCACCGTTGCATCCACTGAAAGCCGCATCTTTTGGTTCGCTTTGCTCTCCAGCACAGCTATCGTCGTCATGGCCGGCCTTCAAGTATTTGTTGTCAGGAGTTTCTTCAACGTTAAGAAGGGTGGTGTATAATATTAATAAATTTGGATATCCCGCTCAGTATTATATCGTGTCGGTGGATGGCAGGGTTAATCAGGGTAACCATAGCAATGAAAACAGTAGATTGATCTAGTATTAGTGCTCAAAGAATAAACTTGTATCTTTTAACATCATAAACACGGACGGGTATCACGGGTTTCCATGGAGACGCGTAGCAAGGAGCCAGTAGACCCAGCTACGTACATAACTCCTCTCTCTCTCTTCCTATTCCCATTCGTACTCATGCCAAGCTCATCGTCCTCATCGTCCACCCAAGGCAGACTCCCACTCGGATCCAAAAAAGCTGCTGCTGCCGTGAGCACTTGGGTTGTCTTCAAGTTGCTTGCATTTACTATTGCCATGTTTGCTCTTCCAATCGGCACCTATTATGCAACACTCGAACTTACCTTCAACGGTTGTATCGACACTATATCATTTATTTGAGGGATTACTGACAATGGCATATTTGACTATAGGAAATGGGACCTATGCAGCAGGAGCAGCGGCAGCCATGGTTAATGTAGTAGCACTTGCATATATTATGGCAGCATCACTCGAGGATAAATCTGAAAAACCAAAGAAGGAATAAACGTTTATTGTATATATACAACTATAACAATCCGGCTGTTGTCATTTCCTAAGGGGGTCACATGTTAATGGAAGACCACAAAGCATGACGATTACTACTTGCCTGCTGTAAAGCGATTCCTACTTGGGGTAGGGCATTGACAACAACGACACCAGCATCTCTTAATGCCTTGATCTTATCGGGAGCATTCCCTTTGCCCAAAGATGATACAATGGCGCCAGCATGACCTATGATTTCATCCCCCATGTCAATATTTTATACACCAAGGATCATATATCAACTTACCCATGCGTCGATCAGGAGGTGCAGTTACACCAGCAATGAACGAGACAACAGGTTTTGGATTCTCTTGTGAAAAGTTATATTGCTTGAGGAATTCAGCGGCATCTTCTTCACCGGAGCCTCCAATCTCTCCAATCATCACAATGCCTATATCATCACATACACTATTATTATTACCATCACCATTCCATATAAAACGCCATTACATACCATCCGTTGTCTCATCATCCAAAAAGATCTTGAGTGCATCAACAAAGCTAGTACCATTAATGGGATCACCACCAACGCCCACACAGAGCGATTGACCAATACCAAGCTTTGTAAGTTGTTGTACAGCCTCATAGGATAATGTGCCTGACCGAGAGACAACGCCAACGCGACCGGGTGTGTAGATACGATTGGGCATAATGCCAATCTTGCATTGACCAACAGGAGATACGATACCAGGTGAATTGGGACCTACCAAGCGTGATTTGTCTTGACTTTCTAGAGCAGCTCTAACGCGTGCCATGTCGAGAAAAGGGATTCCTTCAGTGACTGAAACAATAAGGGGGATCTCAGCTTCGATTGCTTCCAGAAAGGCATCTGCTGCACCAGCTAATGGCACATACACGACCGTTGCATCAGGTTGGATCTTTTCAGCCGCCTATGTACATATCTTCACCATCAGCTTACATCCTTTGTTCTCCTTATCTCCATATGTATTACCTCTCGAACAGATCCAAACACCGGTTGCTCAAGATGTACTTGACCTGCTTTACGTGCAGAAACGCTACCAACAAACCGAGTTCCGAATTTGATAGCTTCTTGCATTTGTGCTGTGCCCTTCACATGAAATCAGCTACTTCGCATCATCATATGACATGTAATATATATACCTGTTTACCAGTACCCTGACAGATAACTTTTGTGTGTACACCAATTCTAAGGTTTTGAATGGTGTATTCATATCCGGGGTTGATGGTGAATCGATTTCGGCATGCAGCTGAAGCGAAATGGGGGATGATATCAATAACGTCTTCATTGTGTATAGAAAGGACATACTTGCTGCTGCACTCGTTGCTCGCATTACTGCTGCTGCTGCTGACTTGCTCGAGGAACCAACCATTGGATACGTATATGTGAGTAGTCTAAACGCTGATATAGGAAATGTGAAATAAAAAAAAAAAAGCTATGCAAGACGAAGAAAGAGGCACGGCTACTTACTGCTTTTATACCAAACAGGCATAAGATTTTGCCTCATTCGTAATCAGCGCTCACTTTCAGTGATGCGTGTGAACGCCGCACGCAACAACACTGTGCCAGTGGCTTTCAAGTGAATTTATTATATCCTATACAGTCATCGTCGCATTATGATCTAGCTTGTATACATGATTTGATCATCCTGTCAACGAGAATAGTAGACTTTTCTAGTTTTATTGAAAACGCATATACATTGAGGCCACCACTGAATGGAAGCAAGTTTTCCCGACGACCATGGCCTGATTTGATTGCATGAGAAAGTCAACAATGTACGACCTGGGTCCATTGTATTTATCTAGTTGATATTCATTGTTATATAAAATGGGTAATGATAAATTTTATGCATTTGGATGATGATGCTATATCTATGCTTTCTTGACGAGGTAAGCAAGAAGGTCGACCTTGGTGACAACATGCTTGACTTGAACGCCGTCATCGGTACGCTCGGTAACGAGAGCGCTAGAGTTGGTCTCAAAGAAACGAGTCAATTGATCCAAAGGAGTGTTGACAGTGATTTCCTCAAACTTTTTGGAATGCAAGTCAAAGTGGAACATAAGCTTGGAGACAGGGGTAGACATATCAGCACGACCGGATGCAATGCGAGAAAGAATGTTGCCCATGGTAACGAGACCCTTCATGCGACGGTTGGGACCTGCAGTAACAGGGAGCTGATCGAAGCCATTCTTTTCCATGATGCCAATAGCTTCCTTACAAGAAGTCTATAACGATACAATAAATAAATATCCATACACACACTCCATAAAGATCTAAATATTTACCTCGCTGTCAGTGGTCACAGCAGCCTTCAACTTGAGATCAGCAACAGTGGCACCAGCATAGTCCTTTTCAGCCTTCTTTTCAAAGCTTTGCTCCTCAAACTTCTCATCCGTAAAGCCACGCTCACGCATCCAGTCGTCATTAAGGAACTTGGTCATATAGTTGCGGACCGAATCGGGAAGAATGACAACACAACGTTGGCCTTCAGACAAGCCCTTTGCAACTTGAACAGCAGCTGACATGGCAGTACCAGAAGAACCACCGCAAAGAATACCTTCCTCACGGATAAGACGACGAGCCATCAAAAAGGAAGCCTTGTCTTCGGACTTGAACCACTCATCCACCAAACCACGGTTCAAAACCTCAGGAATGAAATCGTAACCGATACCTTCGACCTGGTAACCACCAGTAGCTGTGTTGAGAGATTCGGGTTGAGCAAGAATGGAACCATGGGGATCAACACCAACAATCTAATACACATGTTAATATACATTCTAGATGTATGAGTAGCATGATATATATATATGAACCTACCTTGACATTGGGGCACTTTTCCTTGATCTTTTTTGCGATACCAGAGATGGTACCACCAGTACCTGCACCAGCAACCAACATATCAAGCTTGCCATCACATGCCTCCAAGATTTCCTCAGCGGTGGTATCATAGTGAGCAACGGGGTTGTAAGGATTGCCATATTGGTCAAGAATGACAGCGTTAGGGATTTCGTCACGGAGCTTGCGAGCAACACCGATATGGGATTCGGGAGCATCCCAAGCAGCTATCCAAAGAAATGGATCAGATTTCTCGTCCTATCCAATGATGATGGATGATTACCTTCAGTGGGAGTACGAATAATCTCAGCACCAAGAGCCTTGAGAACATCAACTTTTTCTTGAGACATCTTTTCTGGCAAAGTGATAATCACACGGTAACCCTTGACAGCAGCAGCAAGTGCCAAACCAATACCTGGTGAAAGGTGAGTGTCACTGTATATATACACAGGATGATGATGGAGAATAATACGAACCAGTGTTGCCAGAAGTAGGTTCAATGATGGTGCTGACACCAGGCTTGATCAAACCAGAGGCTTCAGCTTCTTCAATCATGCGCTTGGCAATACGATCCTTGACGGAACCACCAGCATTGAAAAACTCGCATTTGGCCACTAGAATATATAAAAAGTCAATATTGATATGTAGCCAACTACCATCCCTATGCACACTTACAAAGTTCACACTTGAGACCCTCTTCCTTGCCAATCTTGTTTATCCGCACCAAGGGTGTTTGACCAATGTTATCCAAGATAGTGTTGAGGATCTTTGGGCGAGGGACGCTATAAAAGAAGTATCAGTGATCCGTCATACGTATCAGCTGTATCCTTGTAACACACCTCTTGATGTGATTGTACTGATCGGAAGAGATGTCGATGTTTTGAGCGGCCATGGTAGAAAGAGTAAAGAAGAAAGGGAAGCAAAACCAACAACGGGATTGTGGGAAAATTTTGGCTGGTTTTGAATGAGCGGACGTGTCTCAACCATTGACCCATTTACAACACCACGCCACAAGTGTCACTCTAATCCACGTGTGTGCGTACCCGCCGTATTGTAGAATCATATCCAAATAAGGTTTTTTCTTTCTCTTTTATAATAAAGCTTATGCTACATTTGCATGAAATACACCCACCTACTCATGATCCCCATCATTTTACCATGATCCACTATTTTCCCAATCGTCGTATCTTTTAAAACAAACGTGTTTTTTTTATTACGGAACCATGCGCGCACACAGCAATGACACACTTAGTAACCAAGAGCAGCGAGGGAGGCGTTGATATCCTTGACAGCATCGGCCTTGGAAGCAATAGCCTTCTTCTCAATGGCAGCAAGGGCAACCTTACGCTCGTGGTAAGCAGCAGCCTTAGCCTTACGCTTGTCTTCGAGCTTGGCAACGACATCTTGGTACTTCCAGCCGTATTCCTTGGAGATACGGGCAAGAGTGGTGTACTTGCGACCAGGCTTCAAACGTTGAACACGAAGGGCATCAGGGATCACCATACGCTTGACCTTGTCATAAGGAGCGGGAACACCTTCGAAAAGCTTGATACGATCCAAAGCAGCAGCACCACGGGCAGTCTTGTGAGGAATCATACCACGAACAGACTTGTACAAGATGCGAGAAGGAGCACGGAAATGGAAAGGACCACCACGACGAGGGTTGACACGGTTCTGCTTGTGCAAGTAAGAGTGGTACTTGACTATATAAGATATATATATATAACGTTGATCAGCTTTTTTTTGTATTCTCGTCTCGTGTGGTGATAGTGATAATGATGATGGTGATAACACATACGCTTGTTGCGGAAGAACTCGCCAGAAACGTTCAACTCCTCGCAGCGGACAACAACGACCTTTTGGCCGCTAAGAGCCTGCTTGGCGATGATGGAAGAAAGACGGCCGAGAAGATGACCCTTGCCATCAATGACAACAACCTGACACGACATGTCAGTATACACATTACTCGTAATAGAAGACGATGGTTGTGATAGGAACCTTTTCGAAAGTGGACATTGCGCTACGATGGGAAACGAGAAGAGAGAGAACTTCCACTACTGCCACTGCTGCAAAAATTCTTCATTCAACCGTGGCTTAGCTTCAGCGGAGACTTGCCCAAGGTGAACAGCCAACCTACTGCTATTGCTGCTACTGCAGTAATATGGACATCCTCCGTTTATGTAGTTGGTATTTAAAAATCTTGCCGATATCGACCATACCTTGTATTAGCTATGCCACGTTGAATAAAGAAAGCTTTCATTATGTCATGCGACAATGGACCATATCTTATTTTAAGAAGCTAAAGAGAATGATGCCTCTGTACATGGCAATTAATCTGTAGTTGTAGCCTCAGCATTGTCCATCCATCCATAGCCTGGAGACTAAGAATGATATCGATGTATCCAAAAGTCGTATGCATTTTACTGCCCTACTCATTGAAAGCGCCTACCGACTCTCCTAAGCAGATACGTATAGCAATGATATTTGCAATGTCATCCATGGCTGCCAATTTGATCATGCATATAGATTCAGGTCTCTCTTTTTGACAAGCAAGCTGCATTGCCTGCTTCCAAATACATTACAATGGATGATGGCATGTTGTTCCTTGCACCATCCAAAAGGCAAAGATCATGAATTAAGTATATGCCATCTACATCCCTTGCCCTCTCAGCAAACCATATCATTACTATATCCACCAGCCGTAGCTAGTAGTGTAACTATCCGTGGTTGCTCTAATCGCTAGGAATGGAAATACATGAATGGGGGATCAGTAACAATAATAATGCTATGCATTCACTACGACTTGCTTTGGATGCAATGATAAAGGGTCGCCTTCTTCATCATAGATTAATCATTGTCTTTGTTCATCAGATGATGATGACGATGAGCGTGGAGGATCTGATTGCCATGGGAAACTAAGATCATATCGCATAAGCCATGATTTATCGGCCATGCAGAAAACAAGGGGGACGCTATCAACCAATAAGCACCGACACTGATATGAATGTTTGAACGCACGGTTGCAGATCTTGATGTGGATGGAGTTTGCACATGCCTTGTGCAACTCAACGCAATGATAACTCCAAGCGCTGTAACGACCGAATTCTTCTTTTGATGTCTTCTTTGAATGATGACTGGGATTATGTTCATAACTTGCAGTATAATATATCCGAGACTAACATGAAATCAATGTATCCGGCATATCAAAAGAGGAAGAGGGTGGTATAAGAAACCTGCTTTTGGGATTTGGGGGGAGAAGTATCTGATAAACTAGGCAAGCCGCTTCCCCCCGCATCAGATATCTGATGGGGGGATCTGATGGCTGTGCTTTAATCAGATTGGGCAGCAGTGTGTATCTGATATTGACATTCTCCTCCTCCCCTTTATATATATCGAGGTGATCAAATGTCCTTTTTTTGCATTATTCTCTCTTGACTCCATTAAACAACAACAACAATATGAGCTTCACTTTGCCACTTTACCGAAAAGCTATCACTGCCAGCATCGCTGCTGCACAATCCATGCCATCACGTTGTCGACGTACTGCTACAATGGCTACAGCACGAACCGTTTCTACGCCAAACACCGTTACCGACGACATGTTCCCCATTCATATGCGTCCAAAGTCTCCAAGCAAGCTTGTCAATTTTACATCTCATGAAGGAAAGCGATTATTTCGTGGTGCTATGGATCAGGGCCATACTGAAAGCTTTTTCAAGCTCATGGGCAATTTTTCTACACAATCATCACCCATGTTGGGAGGTGTTAGTTCATGTAAGTAGTCATTAAAAGGAAAAAGCAAATCTGAATTCTAACATGATGTTTAGTGGCAATGGCACTCAATGCACTTGAAATCGATCCCAAGCGGCGTTGGAAAGGAAATTGGCGATGGTATTCAGGTAAGCAACACATTTGTGTCACCTGAGTGTGAACATGTTGCAGATGCTTATACATGATGTGTTTTATAGATGAACTCCTTGAAACATGTTCAAGCAAAGAAGAGGTTCTCTTGAGAGGCATGTCGTTTGATGAATTCAGCTGCTTGGCAAAGTCGCACTGCCATGTAGAAGCACGACGAGCTCGATTTACCCGATATCAACAATTTCTCAATGATTTGGAAGCCATCACTGCCAACAATAGCCGTCAAGTGATGGTAATTAGCTATTCTCGGTCTCGTATTGGACAAATGGGACAACAAGGGGGTCATTTCAGTCCTATTGGTGGATATAACAAGGAAGAGAATATGGTGTTGATCATGGATGTTGCCCGTGGACAATATCCTAGCGTGTGGGTCGATGCCGAATTGCTGTTTCAATCCATGCAAGAGCGAGAATTGGACATGCTCGGTAAAAGCCGTGGCTATTTTCTGCTACAAGCACCACAACATCAAGCATCAATGATGATGGATCGATCACCCAACAAGTGCAGCGGATGCTCAAGACAATGCAGCAAGCGATTTCAAATGCCTACAACGACCGCAGCAGCAACAGCAGCAGCAGCAGCAACAGCGGCGCACTAACTTGGCATCCCCTTGGATGTACTATGTCCCCTTGATACCACCACCACCACCTAGTTCCCATCATCATCATCATCCTCATACCATTGTGCATAACCTCATAATCATTGCTTTGTAACAAATACCACCAAGACCTTCTTGCATTTATTACTATTACTTGTAAATATATAATCATTTCATTTGAGATATAGTATGAGGGGAATGAATGAATAACATGGGTTGCTGTTGTTGTTGTTGGGGGGAAGGAAGGCAATGGATGGGGATGGAAAGAGGGGATAATAGATTTCAGCATGGGGGATGGGATGTGGTTACCAAGCTAGAGTAGAATTTTTCCACGCACGCACGCTGTTTGGTGCAAAAGTCTCTGTCTCCGAAGTGACTCACCTTTTTCCGGGTTGTTTGCCGAGCTGTGCTGCGGTTTGTCTTCTTTTTCGCCCAAAACGCACACTTTTTTTTTTTCCTCCTCCTCCACTCTTCACACACTCACACACACTCTCACACCAAAGCACCTCTTTTTTTCTTTCCTCTTTTTTGCATCCTTTTCATTCTTTTTTGTATATACCTTTCATTCTCTCTCTCTCTCTCTCTCTCTCTCCATACTCCCAGTTGCGTCTTTCTCAGCAGTCGCCATACTTGTACACTAGAATCTCGTAACAAGATCCTCCACGTATACACACATTTATTATACTCTCTCTCTCTCTCTCTCTCTTTTCCATTTCTTCATTGCAAGCATTGACGACTGCCATTCACCATCCCTTAACAACAACAATGGAAGTACGCGGTCGTATGGTCAACAAGCAACAAGTTGGCACTACTCGCTGGGTGAACAACAAGTCTACTACGGAAGCACGCTTTTCCAGTGACGATAATTTTTGCACCTTGACGAATGGAGTGGATACTGGAATGAAATCCAAGCGAGCTACATGGAACGACGTGGTATCCGCCAAACGTAAAGACGTCTCAGTGAGTGATGGCAATGATCCATTTGCTGGCATGAATTCTTTGGTCGATTATCAACAAGAGATTGAACGTCTCAAGACATTGGTGCCCAAGGTTGACAAGAAACGCGTTTCTGGATCATCAGCAACAACAGCAAAGAGCAACAAGGGCATGTCATCATTGCCGCAGCAGCAGCAACAACAGCAACGCAATATGTGGTACGATTCGTTGCCGGTATCCACCCGATCAAAGCCCCGCTCTCCCTCTGTCGGCCCTTCATCCGAGCCAACCCTTTCTCAAACTTCAAGCATTGCTTCTGATGATGAAGGCACTTTGGAACCTGAAGATCATGGAAAACCCTCTGAAAGCATCACTGAAGAAGAAAAGGCCCGTTTCTTGGCATTCATGCGTAAATGGACAGGTGGATGTGGATGGCAAGCTTGGAGCAACAACCATTCAACCTCCTCACCTACATCAACTACTACTTCTACTTCTACGACTACTACTACTACCACCATTGAACCT
The DNA here is from genome assembly GCA_000697475.1 of Lichtheimia corymbifera B2541. Taxonomy (NCBI): domain Eukaryota; kingdom Fungi; phylum Mucoromycota; class Mucoromycetes; order Mucorales; family Lichtheimiaceae; genus Lichtheimia; species Lichtheimia corymbifera. The sequence continues at coordinate 91,872 of JNEU01001027.1, forward strand.
ATCATCACCACCGAACCAACATCACTATGGACTGAAAGTGCTCCTTGGGAGTGTATCAGTACCAAACAATCCCATTTCAACAATCACACCAACGCTTTTTTTGATTCATATTCTCACCAACAGCATCATTCTTCTTATCCCACTCATCAATTATCTCCATCTTTTTACCATCCTCATCATCAACAACAACAACAGCATCATCATCAACAACAACAACAACAACTCGTTCAACAATCTCCCTACAATAACCATCCGCAACCTGTCGGCGCCGTCGGCCAACGATACCAATACCACGGCCCATCATCTCTCACCTCTACTACTACTCGTAGAGGTCCTCCCTTTGGTGTCTTCGTGATCTAATTTCTCCCTGTATTTACTTTTTCCCCCCCTCAACATTCCATATTGTAGCAACCCCCTCTTTCTTTTTGCGTTATATTGTTCCTCTTATATTCATACTGCAAATTTCCTTTTTCTCTCTCTATCTCTCTGTCTCTCACTCACTCATACACTTAAATCAATACAAATACATTTAACTGCTCTGTTCTTTTTTATACTTTACAAATTATATTATCACTTATATATACATGAACGGCTTATGAATGATACAGAAAGGTCTTGTGAACAAGGGAGAGAGATCTGGGGGGGAAGGAAGGAAACACAAGCGCAATGCGGGGCAATCTAGTATTCGGGTAGCCATTTCTAGGTCGGATGGTTTCACGACAATCCACTCCCCTCTTCTCATTTCTATAGGTAAGCTGCTAGCAATGAAGGATCATCATGAATGGACGGATGGATGGATGAGTGGATAGATGAGTGGATGAGTGGGGTGGATTGAAAGAGATGAATGGATGGATGGATCAACGATAGTGGGAAAAAAGGGATGCTCCATATGGGATGCTAATGCAGTTGCCATGACGATAGTTGACGACATTTGAAATGGTCAGATACGCTGCTACTCCGGCTGATGACTCGAAGGGTAAGAAAAGGGGTATAAACGAACCAGTAGTTGATGCCATGTATACATTGAAATGGGTTATTGTTTAGCTGCCAAGTCGCGTGGTTCTTATCTCCGTGTTCACGTAACGATATCGAGTATTCCATTATACATGTATCTAGGCAACCAACTAACACGTATTCCAGTTCAAGAACACCCACGAAGTCGCTGCTGCTATCCAGGGCTTGAAGTTGAGCAAGGCTTACTCTTACTTGAAGAACGTCAACGAGCACAAGGAAGCTATTCCTTTCCGTCACTTTAATGGTGGTGTTGGTCGTACCTCCCAAGTCAAGCAATTCAAGACTACTCAAGGTCGCTGGCCCGTCAAGTCTATCAAGTTCGTCACTGACTTGCTCAAGAATGCCGAATCCAACGCCGAAGCTAAGGGTTTGAACGTTGAGGAACTTTATATTTCCAGCATCATTGTCAACCAAGCTCCCAAGCACCGTCGTCGTACTTACCGTGCTCACGGTAGAATGTAAGTTTGTGTATTGGATGTGGATAGAAAAGGGATCGATGTGGGGTTAACACTGTCTATTTTAGCAACCCTTTCATGTCTTCTCCTTGTCACATTGAAGTCATCCTTACTGAGAAGGCTGAGTCGGTTCCCCAAGCTGCTGGCAAAAAGGTCGCTCGTTTGAATGCTCGTCAATTGGCTCGTAATGCTCGTCTTGCAGTTAACAACAAGCAGTAATTGGATCAAATAAAAATGAGAATTCATGATTGTACATACACAGATGATAATTGAGATTCATGCAACATGGTTGCACTGCTGCTATTCCGATTCAATTATACACAGTCACATCTGCCCATCATCTGAGTAAGCATGAGCGCGCTTTCTGTAGTGCCGCCCTTTCCATCCTGGCAATATTAACCATGTCAACCGCTTTGGATATCAGAAACCCTCGTGTCTCGATCGAAGTAAAGCAACATTGTGGTGTCATTCCATAACGACATGAGTTCTCATTGTATACTAGTACTGCACAAAATGTCGTTGGATGTTACGGGCAGGTGAGTAGTGTTTCTTTCAACACTCCTCCTTGTGGGCTTATCAATATCATTCATTGTTGGATAGCATGGTTTGGTCAGGAACTGCTTACGACCTTTGACACAAAGATTGGTGAACTGGCTCTTATCCCTGGTGATTCAGCAGTATTCCGCGTCAAAGTAAACGATGGTGAGTCCAACAAGATATGGTGTCCCTTTTTGTATATCATTCTCAATCCTTGTTTTATTAGTATTGATTTGGGACCGTAAAGAAAAAGGACGATTCCCCGAAGTCAAAGAAGTGGTAGGTTTTGCTTTCATAACATGGGATGCCATGGCAACGATTTCTGACGTTGCCTTGCAATTAGAAACAACTCGTTCGAGATATCATTGCCCCCGATATGCCACTTGGTCATTCAGATCGGAAAAAGCCAGCCAAGACGGATGATGATAAGGAGACTAAGCAGCAATCACAAAAAGACAATCAAGTCTGCACTACCTGTGTCGAGTAGTTTTATCCCCTCCTTCCTTATTATTAGATTGGACAATGAAGTTTCGTTTTTCCTTTATCTCTTGAATCCCAAGGATGTACATGTATCATACTGGCTAGGATGAGCGGTGGCTTTATTGGAGTGAGGCCTATGATCCACTTTTTCACATTCCCACCTAAAATGGCATTTGGCACACACAACCCTGTACAATTGGATCCAAAGATATGTGTTGTTTGTCACACCAAATGCTGGGATTTCCCAGTCATTTATCACAGGCAACTTGGCACCGCCACACACACACAGGACACTCCCTCCTTTTTCCCAGTGAGCCTTATGACCGACACCTTTCATAACAACAATAACCGTTACGATTCTGCAAATGACAGCAATGCTATTCCTGATTTGTTTCCGCCGTTGGGAGAAGCTCTCCAGTTTGATTCCATGACCATATCCACACACCAAGACAAGCATTCTGACAACACCTCGGATGATGTCCTTTGGAATGAGTATCACAACACCAACACCAACACCACCAGCAGCTCGTCAACACCACCCATCCAATCTTCAATAGCCAGCTCTAGTAACAGCAACAACAACAACAACAACACTAACAGCAATAATGCAACCACTGAGTCATCTTCTGGTGTATTCAATATCTCATGGGGTGGTGGCAACGACCGCCCACCTGCCGAATTACATCTTGATCAAGAGACTGAACTTGTATCTCGGAAACCGTTGCCGAAACCACGTGGTGTAAGACGACTCCCTGAACCTGAACCAGCAGAGGATGGTACTCTGGATGAAGACACTTTACGACGTCGAAGGGTACGTATATATATATATATATATATATATATACCTCTCATGGGCTGTAGAAGATTGACTGATTCATATCAATAGAACACCTATGCTGCTCGTCGATCGCGCATGAAAAAGTTCCTCAAGATCGAATACCTTGAAAACAGAGTGAATCAACTTCAAACGGAAAATGCAAAGCTGGTTCTTAATAATGCATTGCTTGAATCTGAAAAGCGTGGTTGGGCCGCCAAGGAAGCTGAATATATTCGACGCCTAAAGTTGCTTGAAGAATCCTCCCAATGCCATCATCATCATCATCATCATGACGCTTGAAACGCATCCTTTTTTCTTTTGTAAATAGACTTTTTTCATTTTATGTATATCCCATCATTCACCCCTTTCTGCATTTGTATACACATCACACATAATATTATATATAAACATGGTAAACAGGAAAAAATGAGTTTTATATATGATGATGATCTCATGCCTTTTCCTCATTCAAGAGACGCAATGTCTTTTGTACTTCAGCACGTCGTTCATCCAAAAGGGTTTCTAATTCTCGTTTCTTGCTTCGTACATCATCCACAATTCGGTTCAGTCGACGCACGGCATCCCTGGCAGCTTCAATGTCACGTTCCTGTTTGCGTATTTTGTCATCCACATCGGCTTGTTCTGTCAATTGTCGTAGCTTGTAATCATATAGAGCTTGGAATTGATCACGCAATGGGCGAGAAGAAAATGACTCATAAGAATCATCATCCTTGGGTGCAGCTGTAGCAGCACGACGTTCAGCTTGCTTGACTTGTTCTTTGAGATCAGCCAATTCACGCTTCAACATATCCTCCTCGTCATATTTATTGCCTTTGACAGATGAACCTAAATTCTCACTCCGTTAATCCAATATATATGTGCATGTATATATATATAAATACCTTTGGATGTGAGAGATGTACTTGCAGCACCTAATCGGTTGACATAGCTATCTGCCAATCGAGCACTCTTGGACATTGGGGTATTGTTGCCCTTGCGTGCACCTGTGCCAGCACCGGGACGCTCACCAAGATCAGCAGCATATTCACCAGCAAAGGCATCGTGCAAGTCAGGTGGCAATTCTTTGGGCATGGGTGCACCCTTTGTTCGTTGGTTGAGAAGATGGAAAAATGTAAGGCATTGATCTTGAGTAAGCGATTGAGAATGATTGACATTGACAAGCGTCCTATCATATAGAGTTCAAGTCATCTGCTGATTCAACACACACATATATATAAGAGACACTCACCATGCAGCTGATAGATCAGTACGCGACAATCCCAAGGTTGAATAAAAATCCTCCATCTGGCCAACTATTATATGATCCATATCAATTTCCCTCCTCCTTTTCAACAATATTGTAAAACTCACATCGAACTCTTCCACTATCGTTTGCGTATTTGGCGTAAATGTTTTGGTATGCAATCATGTCGTCGGATGACATATCCCAGCTAAACTCGACAGCAGGCGATGATGCTTGTGTATATCCAGTGTATTGAGGCATTTGTGGTGATGGCGTGTATTGTTGCTGTTGTTGATAGTATCCAGTTGCTTGGGGTGCAACAGGTGCTGCTGGCGACCCTTGATAGCCTGTAGCTTGGGGTTGAATACCAGTGGGCTGTGGTTGTTGGATGCCCGTCGCTTGGGGATATACACCCGTGGGCTGTGGTTGCTGTACACTGGCAACGAGATGACCCTTGTTGGCTGGCACCATGTTGGGAGGCAAGCTCATGGGCGGTTCGACACCATTAATGCAATCAAAGGTCAGGTGCATGGCGATACAGAACTCTTCGAAATCAAGGCTGCCATCCTTGTCAATGTCGGCAAGATCCCTTTGTTTGTCGTCAAAAGTGAGCCTCTATTTCACCCGTCATTCAAAGAACTCCATAGCTTACCAGATGCGTTCAAGTCGATGAGGAGGCAGGTTGGAGCTAAGAAGCACATCGCGAGCAGTGGACCCTGATGTTTGCAGGAATATAAAGGTAAGGCGTCATCTCGTAAAGTGGTTGAAACAAAGAATAACGTACCAGGCATATAACCGTTGACCTGACCGCGTGCTTGGAAAATCTCGGCATATTTTGCTCTTTCAGCTTGGGATATGGCAGACATGTTGTAAAGTGTCGAGAAACCTTGGAGGAGAAAGGGAAAAAAAGAAGCAATCCATATCAGGTAATGGCAACCATGCTCAATAAATTGCGCTCATTCAATTCATCCCGCTATTTGGATAATGCAGTCCACATTGTACCTTTGTTCCCCTACGTGTAGTGATTGTCAACTCTTGTAAAAAGGTAGTTCGTACTTAGTAGAGAAGGAGTAAACATTGTTATGTGACAAAATAGGATCTACTATCTGGTTTATTTAGGTGTGTCATTCCTTCATCTATCCACAATGATCTATCATCTAGTTCGATGCCGACTTTACAAAGCCAACTATTCCACACATCCATCCCGCATTCTCAGACTTTTATCATTATAACTTGTGTACATGTAGAATCGCTCAAGCTCTTTAATAAAGATCAAATCATTTATTACCTAGACATTCTCTAACTACTGCTTGATCCTTGCTGCGCTCTAGGGCCACCAATGTCATGACTTGTCTCGCCATCAAGGTACCTCTGTGTAAGAAACACATTGACATGTCCCGCACGTGATACCCGAATCTCTCTCCATGGTGCATTCCACGTGATCGAATATGTAACTGTGGGATCATCTTCTGTCACAACCTTTTTGAGCCATTCCAGAAACTCGTTTGCAAAATTCATGCACGCTGAAGCATCCTATCATTGTTCTTAGTACATATACTTGCAATTCCCTCATATAAAATCCTTACCCATGCACCTGTACCGTGTCTCACTTTGCGTGGGATCTCCAATGTTTTGAATGTCTCCAAATGGCTCAATACACCATCGTCGTCTCGAAACCCACAGATCACCTTGGGAACACCAATCAAAAAGGACTGCGCCCAAAACTTGAGAAGCTTAAAACTGAACAAGGATTAATAGGATACCTTGACGATAGCTCCTTTTTTCATACTTACCGTTCAAAGTTTTCCTTTTGCCTCTGGGTATCCATCCGCCTTGACGTCTTGAGCTCGACGTATTGCCGTAAAAGGTTACCATCGCGTGGTTTCTCGCCTAAAGCTCCAGTAAGTATAATTGATATATCCACCCATATGAAATACATGTCTTACCTTCAATGCAATCAACTTCAGCTCCCATTGCAATTGTGTTTCTGCCAAGCCTTGTTTTCACTGCCACACAGTATTGGACATTGGTATTAGGCACATCATCTGGATCCGGTGTCCCCTGTGGTTCGGTTGCCGTGCACATGGATTCAAAGCTATATCCCCAATAGGACATTAACTTTTGACGTTCTGACATGGTTTGTTCTTGTCGTAGCTTTTGCTCGGTTGCTTGCTCTTCCATAAAGATGGTATTCTATGCATAATGTTAATCTATGGATGCATATACAATAACAGACAATGGTGTACTACCTTGTATCGCGTTGCACGCAGCTCCCAGGGTTCATTGCGAGTGAAAGGAGTACAAAAGATCTTGGTCATGATCCCACGCCATGTGACCTATAAAACCAGCATTCGTCAATAAAAGATCTCCTTGAAATATGATGGTCCATACATACAATATCAACATGATCCACATCAGGTGATCCATTCAAGCGTGCCGTCGTCAATGTATCCAGCAAAGTATCCAAATGTTCAGGCACGGACTCATCACGCTTAATGAAACGATCGTATCCACGGCTAAGACAAGGTCCCGGTGAAGATAGCTTTGGCTCGATATAGTATTTCTGGTAAGGGTCGACCTCGTTAACAAGGAGTATAGTGTCGCTCATTTATATACACACTAGCTCTCGTTGATCGAACCACACCTGGCGATTGGCATCGATGCTGTATGATTGTATCTCGACAGGCTGCTTATATTCTGGACATTTGCCGCTATAACGATGCGATGGGAATACTGGAAAGGAATGGGCTGTGGATTGACGCTTTGCAGCTGGTGACAAGTCTGTGCTCGTGGAACAAGGTCGTTTTGACATTTAAGTTAAAGAAAGGGCACTTGTAGAGGAGAGCCAATTCCCCGCCGCATTATACTTGATCCACGTGATCTCACACAGCCAACACGCGTCTACTTTTATTGTCCAAATGCGGTAAGATGTGGGTGGGCCAGAGGAACCAACATGTGTACTGTTGATAACTCTGATTCCTGCCCAGGGTTTGAGTAGTTTTTACGAGTCGACTAGGCGACAGCACCATCCTTTATTCAAGCGACGCCGGGTGAGGTTTCATATGAGAAATCAAAGGTGTGATCCGATCATCCTCGCTGTTTACCGAACACGCATACCAATACCAAGAGTAGTTGACAACATGGTAAGCCATCTTTATAATAACGGGGATGTGCATTAGCCGTACAATTGATTAATTTCTTTGATAGATTTCTTATCACGTGCCCTAATTTGTCCGATATAGTATTATGCATAGACAACATTGCACTAGGCTCCCAGGCTTAATCCTGATATACCCCATCACTTTATCAGCTCATGCATCAATTTATCAATGCATCATCATCCCCAACATGCAGAAATACCCACGCCCACAATGCATTATAAAAGGATCTTGTCGCCATCCATTATTCTACCACACATCTCTTTCCTCTGTTGTCATTCTTCTTTGATTGCTTACAAGGTTTGTGTGTATCACATCTTTCAACCTGTGAATAAAAGTCTTGATCCTTGGGGTCATTCATAGGGTTTCTTTGTTTCCCTGCTCTCATTGTTGTCGTCGTCCTCATTGTGATATCGGATTCTTCTTATAAAAAGGTAAACCTAGACCATGTCGCTCGATGAGTCACTACTAATACACGCCACCGTGTTACTTTTGATACAGCTATCTCTCCGTGAAGCATCTGCAAAACCAGGCTTCGGTACCGTGGTCTACGTCTGGTCCTGAAATTGACATGGTGCAAATAGCAAAGCCCGATGTTGAGCCGATCACAAGGTTCGAAAGAGCACTTGTCTATGTCAACGCCAGCAAAAAGATCAACATGTCCGTATTTCTGAATCCTGATGGTACTGATCAGCGTAGCGGTGGACAGTTTTATATGAATGCCCCTCCTGGACGCTATTTGCTTGATTACGATACAGGAGTCAACGTTCATGCCGTGGTAGGTGCATTATCATCTAGTTGTTATATATACATTGAGTATTAATGTAATTATCATATAGGTACTGAAGAATACAGATGCATCCCTGTTTCGATCTGTGAAGCTGATCTACGATCGGAAGTTGCTGCAGGGTTCAAGAGAGATTGTGCTCCCTGTTTTTGCTCGCACCGTCACATACGCCGGTCGTGTTTTACGCGCACCCATCGTTGAGGAATCAGAGCTGCCAGCAAATGAGAGAATCAACTACGCTCGCCTTGGTGTCGTGTCCATGAATAATCACGTGTACCCATCATCCATACTCTTCTCGTGTATGGCTATATCCTTGGTTACTATCCAATCATGGTTTTCTGATTCTTCTTCTCGAGAATAGACCTTTCATCTTACCGGGTACCACTTACTCCTACCGTCTCCTATTGTACGTTGGGTGCAAAGGAACCAGCAGGATTTGGATCTATGTTTTGCGCCAATAGAAGCACCAACACCGATTCTTCGCATTGGAGCAACATTTGAAGCATACTTCTTGGATAATTATCCACGGGGTAAATACCATTTGTGTGGGGTCAGTTGCTCAATAATATCAAGTAAGTAAAGAAACATACCACGTCGAGCATGCAATCCACTGACATCAAGTTGTCTAGTCTCTTGATCCAGATTTTTAAACGCTGGGCAACTGTTCGAATCCTTGGAAGCAGTTATCAAGATGCCAACGGGCAGCAAAAACAATACCGCGCTTATACATTTTCATCAGTTCATGATTAGCACAACCAATATCAATAAATCATTCATCCGTCAGTAGTCAATAAGGGAGAAGGGTTCCTTTTTCGTTTCAGCTTTTATCAGCATGTATCATGTTTATTGATTGATGTCAATGTATCATGAATCCTTGTTCAGCTGACGCATTCTGAAGACCCAATTCGCGATTTCCTATCAGCATTCATAGCATCTTTCGCTGTCTGTTATTAAAGATTAGAATTGTAATCTCAATGGCCCAAAGCGGATAACCTGTACCAGAGATTAATATAGAGGAATGTAGGTGAAAAGACAGCAAAGGTAATACAAGAAGATAAAGTAATGTAATAAGTGTAAGGGCTGGGTCGGATGGGTGTAAGTGGCAGTGAACGTGGAGCAAGCTGGGTGCTCCAAAGAGATAAGAGAAAAAAGAATGAGAGGTTGAATACTAGTGAACGACAGGTCAAGGTTAGGCAAGCTCTAGAAGCCAAGGACTGAAATTTATGCATGATTGAAGGCAGGTTGCACATAGCACCAATCATAGTAATCAAGTTAGTATCCGATGGCATTGCATACTTTTTCTTAAAACGAGCTGTATCCAGATCTTCCCTTTTCATATATCAAGGAATAACCAGACTCATATGATGGCAATTCAATTGGATTAAAACAAGTTGATACTACACGTAGATACAAGCGATGTAATCTTCTTTACTTAGGCATAGCTCAGTCAAATCAGCTCGGATCAAGAAAGTTTAATGATGGAGATGAATGTGTGAAGCAGGCGCATCGATCCCATCAAGTGAGTTTGGCAAAAGCTGGGAATAAGAGAAGTGCATATTAGCTGCCAATGTATGCATTGGAAATGAAGTTTGCGTACCTGTAATGCATTGATCCTTCCACTTGTACCTGATAGGCTGAGTTACACAAACACACCCCTCTGCATCTTACGGCTCTATCGGGGTCTAGCTGCTTGACAATGAACAAACACCACTTGTCATATAGCATCACGCTTTCAGCATATGTAAAAACGTAAACGTGCCTGTATGTAGGATTGGCAAGCTTAATCGTGAAACATGATTGACAAGGTGCGCTCCGCCACGGCGAGCAATATTATTCTATAAAAGATCCCATGTTTCCTTGTAAAGTTTTGAGATAATTGCACTTTCACGTTTTTACATATGCTGAAAAGCATGATGCTATATGACAACTGATATTTGTTCAGTGTGAAGTAGCTTGGCCCTGACAGAGCGCAAGATGCGCAGGGGCGTGCTTGTGTGACACAGCTCATTTGCATGACACTTCGCAATGCAAAACACCACTTGCCATATAGGATCACGCTTTCAGCATATATAAAAAAAGTAGACATGCCTATATCTAGGATTGGCAAGCTTGATCGTGGAAAACATGATTGACAAGGTGCGCTCCACCACGACGAGCAATATTGTTCTATGAAAGGCACCAGGTTTCATTGTAAAGTTTAGAGATACAGGCATTTTTATGTTTTACATATACTATAAGCGTGATGCTATATGACAAGTGGTGTTTGTTCATTGTCGAATGGCTGGACCTCAATAGAGCGGAAGATGCAGACGGACTTCTTTGTGCAACACAGCTCATTTGCATGATACTTCACAATGAACAAACACCACTCTCCCATATAGCATCACGCTTACAGCATATGTAAAACATAAAAATGCCCATAACTAAAAATTCTACAATGAAACGTGGGGTCTACAATCGAACAAAGTTGCTTGTCGTGGTGAAGCGCACCTTGTGTAGAAGTTTCACGATCGTCGTGGCCAATCTCAGATTCACCCAATGTCACCACCAGCCAAAGTTGTTCAGGCCGACCTCTTGAATTTTTTTTTTCCACTTTGGCTGGTGGTGACATTGCGAAATCTGAGATCGGTGAGGTTGATCGTGAAACTTGCACCCAAGGTGCGCTACACCCAGGCGAGCAACTTTGTACTATGAAAGACCCCACGTTTCATTGTAAAGCTTAGAGATAAATGCACCTTTATGTTTTACATATAATACAAGCGTCATGCTATATGATAAGTGATGTTTGCTCATTGTCAAGTAGGTTGACCCCGATAGAGCCGAAGATGCAGACGGACTTCTTTGTACAACACAGCTGATTTACATGATATTTCACAATGAACAAACACTACTCTCCATATAGCATCATGCTTAAAGCATATGTAAAGGTGCCTGTATCGACAAGTTGTCATGATGAAGTGTAGCATCTTTATGAGAACAAAGTTGATCAGCATGGCCGAGAGGACCTTCTGACCAAGTTTCATATTCGAGATCACCAATATCGGCGGGCCCGGTCCGTATATCTTATCTATGTTTCCCTCCATACGTCCGGGCGCTGCCATTCAAAATCTTCATAATGAAGTGTGGCATATTTATGAGAACGAAATTGCTCGCCGTGATCGAAAGTACCTTGCATGAGAGTTTCAGGCTCGAGATAGTCAATCTCAGGCTCAGGGAGCGTCCAACCTACTTTTGCCTAAATTTGGGCCGCCCCGCATTCAAAACATTTATAATGAAGCCTGCGATTTTTAAATGAATGGAGTTGATCAGCATGTCCCAGAGAACCTTCTGACCAAGTTTCAAGTTCAAAGTGGGCAATCCCAAGGTAATACATAGTAAATGACTTTTTCATTAATCCGGCGCTTTCCCAATTTCCGTCGGTTATAGTAAACCCCACATTATGCCCTCCCATTCAAAATCTTTTAATGAAGTGTGGGTTCTTTATTAAGACAAAGTTGATCAGCATGTCCAAGAGCATCTTGTGTGAAAGTTTCAGGTTTGAGAGAGGCAGTCAAGGTCATGGATCCATTAATTTATAGTGTGCATGTATATGTCTGACTGTGCCTGACCTATTTAATTTCCACCTCTTCCACTCTCAGCGTCTTCCCTTTTCCTCCTCCCATTCTCAACGGTTGCCCCATTCAAGTACAACTACCATCTGTGAACGATTGTCCTGCTTCAACCCATCATGTCAATGCTGCAACTGTCTTGATCCGGTTGTCTTCAGCTGAATGGCAAGCTCATGGCGTGTGCACCCCACTACAGCAACACCCGCACTCCTTGACACTGCACGTTCTCTTGTACACTCTTCTGCCACAACCAATCGTAACAGCATTCATTCCAGCAGCTGCTATTAGAGAGGTCTTTACTCCATTGTCTCAAACAGCATTCTTTACTTGCGGCAACTTGTCTTACAGCCTTTTCAAGTCAACAGCAGATAGCCATTGTATAGAAGCAGCTTTATTTACGCGTAGCAACTTGCTTTGATATATACGGATTCAAATGGATGGGATGTCATATCAGCTATCAAACTCAATGGAATACAAGCAATCTACACCTGGATGAGCTGCGATGGAAGAAAAACACCAAGAAGAATTGACCAGCAGTAGATGGGAAAGGAAGCATACCAGCGGCGATCACATGGCTCTTCTCAACCAACATATTGGCTATGATGGAGGGATGCAATAAAGTGCTGTAACGATGATCGTGGTGGTTACTTGGCGCGTCATTAGCAGGAACAATCACGTGGATACGACTGGGGATGATGATGGGTTGGACGGGATCGACGAAATGGATTATATCTTTGACGAAAGGTGTTTTACAGCTATGGATGGTGTTCGAGTACTCAAGTCAATGCATGCAGCAGCTATTTTACAATCATGGATGAAGATGCTCATGACGACAGCAACCAAGAAAACAGTGGATATTATCTTGTCTCGGTGTGGTTCATTCGTATCTTAGTCAATTTGCAATGCTCTTCCTTTATCAAATCTACTCGATAAACATCCACACTACCATGTACTATTCTTCGACTTTTTTTTCTATTGATTGAAAACTGGATTCTATATAATATATGGAATGTTGTACTATCAGCTCAAATGGGCAAGGTGTGGGTCACTTGGTTGCTTTTTGGATTGAAAGGGGGAATAGGAATCGAAGGTTGGAAGGCGAAGTTGGATCAATTACATCCTCGTAACGAGATGCTTTTGTTCTTTTGGCACAACATTAGTACTACATTCACTAGAGCTTCCTAGCTCACGTAATGATAGTAGAATAACGGCAGTAGGGATCCCAAAGCTTGTATTGCAAAGAAGCATTATAGAGTGATGGTGCCCGACGACATGTGCTTAATGGTTCCAGAAGCATGATTCAGTCATTGTACGTAAGCTTAATTCATTATCATAGTCAGGAAAGAAATAGCAGTTATACGATATGTCACGAATACATAAATATACTATGATTAGCTATGAAAGTTTCCAACTAAAGCTATGCTATCCAGCCTGATATAATAACGAGCCATTCCGTACGGGCCATCATAGGCATACCTTACTGTTGGGAGGCATTGGAAGTAGCAATCATGCATGCTCCACCAATAAGATTGACCCTTCATGTCTGGCTCAGTTACACGGCACGTCCCTCTGCATTTTTATCTCTATCAAAATCTAGCTGCTTCATAAAGAACACAAAACACTCTTCATATACCATCAAGCATACAGCATATGTAAAACATAAAGTCACTTGTATCTCTAAACTTTACAATGAAACGTGGGGTGTTTAATAGAACAAAGTTGCTCGCCTGGGTGGAAAGCATCTACTGTGCAAATTTGACGATCGTGGTGGCCAATCCTAGATATCGCAATGTCGCCAACAGCCAAAGTCGACCTCTTGAATTTTTTTTCTTTTGACCAGTCTGGTGGTGACATTACGAAATTTGGGGTTGGCGAGCTTGATCGTGAAACTTGCACACAAGGTGCGCTTCATCCCGACGAGCAACTTTGCTCTATGAAAGACCCCCACGTTTCATTGTAAAGTTTAGAGATATACGCACCTTTATGTTTTACATATGCTGTCAACGTGATGGAGTTGCTTTTTCCTAGTGGATGGTGTCGGCTGCATTAACGGACAGATGGAGACCTGAGTGAAATGGCATGTGGTGGTTACACAAACACATCCTTGACAGGTTGCTGCACAAATGGATCATGTTAATGATTGCCTTAGAAAGGTACATAAGTAAACCACATCCAATAATGAAGGTGTGTCAAGGTACGTGGTGGTTCCATATCACATTTGCATGTAGGAGAAGGGCGGGCTGCGTAATAAACAAACTTGTATATGTAAACCAGCCAGCCAGTAATCGATTCAATGGGAGGGATCACTCTCTCAAGATCATCCTACTCCTCCTTA